>CAUZXS010002006.1:0-22500 GCA_963585895.1 Sepioteuthis lessoniana
TATATATATATATATATATATACCCACACACATTATATGTATATATATATATATATATATATATACACACAATGTGTGTGCATATATATATATATATAATGTGTGTTTGTATATATATGTATATATATATGATATGTGTGTTACGTATAATGGGTGTTTTTGTGTGTGTATATACATATATACAAAATGCACTGCTAAAATTGCAATAAATTTTACACAGGAGAAACAAACAGAAATTTAGACAAAAGAATCTAATAACATAAAAAAGACTTTAAAACTGGTAACACAACAAACTGTTTAGTTTCTCATATTTTAACTAACCACACTTTTGACTTTCAAAATCCTGCCATATTTACATTCATTCATGATAAAGAATAATAATTGAAGAATGTTCCATAGCATACCACAACATAATACCACAACAGCAAGGTTTTTTTCAAAATTTTATCATCTACTGGAAAAATAATATTAAAAGAATTCAAAAATCACATTATAGATTAGCTCCCTTTTCTCTAAACATTCAAAGCTATAAGACATCACAAATCTGTTTCTCTCAAACCACAAAACACCATTTACTTTTCAAAAAATTCCATCAGATGACATGATGCAATTTGAACATATCAACTAGTATTAATTTTTTTTTTTCACATAGCAAGATCTACAAGCCCTGATGAAAACTTATAATTGAATCAAAATCTATATCATGATTATTTCTCATTTTAAAATAATTTCGATAAAACACTTTTGCATTCAAAAAAAGATTGAAGTTATAACGCGTTGGCAAATAAACAAACAATCAAACATATTTTTCTTCCATTTAATCTTTTCTATGTACATTCTGTCAGATTCAACTCATTTCTTCCTACACACACACACATATGTATATATATACATATTCATGTACACATTCACATTATATATATGCATACATGCACACTCTATCTATACATACATATACACACACAAACATTTCTCTCCCTTTAATCCAGATTTATTTAAATCATGTGCATCCTGATAACACTAAACTTCTAGCAAAATATCAACCATTAATATCATTTTCAAAATTATCTTCACTTTATATATATATATATATACACCGGGCCATTGGCCTAATGAATAGAGTGTTCACCAATGGTTCAGGAGACTGGGGTTCAATCCCAAGTCGAGTCATACCAAGGACTCAAAAAATGGTACTTGATGCCACCTTACTTAACACTCAGCATTATAAGGTAAGGATCAAGGGTAAAGTATAGCAATCCAGGGAATGGAGTAGCACCCCCACTCCCACACCTCAGTGTTGTAGCTACTGAAAAGGGAGACTTCATCTCACCCTTTTACTAAGGTCGCCAACGTTACTTTATATATATATATATATATATATATATATCCCTCACATGAGCAGGATGTAACTCAAGTTTAACAAGTTTGAATTCAGTGTTTTTCTTTTCTTAGACTGGTTACCATATCAAGATTAAAGAATTCAGTCTATCCTATTATTTACCCACAACTGCTGGGAGAATAAATGTATTCATATGTTTCCCATTTCATATTGTGCTAACAGCACAATATAAAATGCAAACAGCCTCATCAAGGATTTGAACTCAGGTCACATGTCGATTTCTTACAAAAAAGATGCACTTGTGGTATAATGGTTACCCATTACACCACAAGTGCACCTTTTTCTTTATATATGTATATATTTTTTTTCATCCACTGACAGACGGTTTTGTTGTATCACAACTCTTCAATGTGGCTAGACACATGAGACACTCCCAGGTGGAATTGAAACTCACCAAACTTTATGTACACATAAATACACTAGCTAGACTCTGAATGGGATTTTATCTGTATGTGTTCACCAGTTTAAAAAGCACAACAATTTGATAATCATGAAGATTTACATATATACTTATCAAAAAAACTTATTGGAAGCAGTTTTTTTTGCATGGAATGTTTGATTTATAATTCTTTATAAAGTGCAAAAAATTATTTTACTAAGACAAATAATTTGTCCATTTTTTTCTTTTGAATTTTAAAATTTGAATTTTTTAATATCAGTTACCTCTCACAGCAACATGATTTCCTGTTGATTATTGTTTACTGTTAGCTGTACCCCTTTCAAGAGAATCCTTCTCTTCCTCCATGAGAAACATACAATTTCTTTATGTTAAAACTTACAAAGTATGTACAAAAAATGCACTAGCTTTACATGCAATCATTTGGTTGTCTATAGAAAAAAGACAAATTCATCTCAATTATTGTTATGAATTTCAGGTATAACAATATTTTTCAAAGAAATACAATCTCATTATCACATCCAGACCTATTTATTTTACAAGTAATTTAACTGTATAAAAGTAATTAAAAATTGATCCACAAATTTGATTGTTTTTTTTTTAGAGGTATTGTTATATTATGTGACTGACCAACTTTACAAAACTGTTAAAATATGAAAACAACGTTTTCAAAATAAAATCTGTACATTATGAATATTAGCAAATATATCGTCTGAATCTGAGTCATTGGGATGAAAATTGACTATGTAAAATTTCCCTTAATTACAAGTTGGAATCATGCACAATTTATTTCAGAACTTGCTCAGTATAGAGTAAAAGATACCATCTACCTCAATGAGTTTTTATAGCAACAACCAAAATGAAAAATATGGCCAAATACTCAAATTTTGTGTCAAAATAACATGAGATTTCTTAGTAAATTTCTCCAGAGTGTGGAAAATATGGGCCACTAAATGAAATATGGTCTGAAATTTGACTCTATTTGCCTATGATACATACTAGGAAGTGTAATATAGTAATATACAGTATAGTTTTAGAAATTCAATCATAGACACACATGACAGTAAAGGAGCTAAAAGAGAACATAGTCTGATCATAGAGAAATACATTTTATATAAGTTTTTTTATGAATATAAAATAATCAAACTAATTATTTGAAAGTGAAACAGTTATTTTAAATGCTTTTATCAAATGCAGTATCATTAAATGAGGCATAGCAAGAGACACTATAGTAATGACTAAATAAAATAGTGGAAAGTTTTATTAATATCAATAGAGATGCAGACATTTTCATCATATCACTAAAAACATTAACAAATTTGTATTGTTTTATTGATTGTACTGATCAATCATTTGATGGCACTGATCAATTACTAAAGTTATGTGTAAAAGAAGGATGACTCATTTAATATTCTAATAGGATGTATGCTGTCAGAGAATTTTGGGTGTAGCTCTTGAAACATTCAAAACTTTTTCCTTTTCTCATTTGTTGTATTTCAAAAAGACTTTTTATTCTTTTTGTTCAATTGATTTTAGCCAGTCACTAATTACAATTTAAGAAAAAAAAATAGACTTAACTCAACTAGAGGTGTAGCTCAAGATTTTGGGACTTAGGTGTGAGGGCTTGGCTCATTGAAGCGACCCTCCCAACATTTAATGAAATTTGTTATATTATTGCTATTTACTAAGATTTGCTTGGTCTAGCACATGGTATCTTTTGGTCCTAAGTGGTTACTCACCTCAGAACTGAATAAATTCATTGTTGCTAAATCATCAGTGATCTGACAGGAACATGTGCGTTTAGTGTGACTTGACCATGTCATTTTGCTATTATATAGTTATTTACAAAGTATAGTTTAGATTTGACACAAGGCCCATTATAGAGCACAAAGTAAGGATTGAAATCACTATTCAGTCATCATTAGTTACTAAGCTAAGATTAGTTTGGCACAAGGCAAGAAATATAGAACACCAAGTGAGAATTGAATTCACTATCAATGGTTTACTTGTCTACCCTATTAAACATTACACCATGTGCCCCTGAAATTGAGCATTGCTTAGATTTAGCACAAGGCCTGAATTAAGGAGTACCTAATGATGATTGAACTCTCAAATCAGTAGAAATTGATCTGACTAGCAAGCTAACCATTATGTTATGAAGTGCTTTATGCAGTGGCAAACCTATTTCCTGCATATACATCGAAAAGCTTGGCTTCAGAGGGTTGTCACTCCAGAGAATATCGGCCTCATCATCTAAAATGGGTGGGGTCAGATTCATTACGTGATGCATACCCCAAAGGAAGGAATGCTGACAGAGGCCAAGCAATTTTCAGCTCTACCTCCAACCATGCATTCATATGCAGGAGAGCATCTGCCTAAAGATTTGACCTAGTGTTGCATTCTGCTTATAGGAGAAGGTTAAGGTAAATACCACTTTTGTTATTTCATAATGTTAGTAGAAATGCAGTTAGTAAACTCCTACTAATAACAGCTTTTTATTTTTTGGTGGGGGCTTCATTGAGGGCTCAGGTGCTTTTTCAGGTAGTCTCTTTCACTCTTTAGCTATATCTCCGTTCACAATTTTGGAAAATTTAACATTTTTACACCTGTATTATGTCTTATCAATTTACCCAAAATATTTGGTGTCAAAGAAAAAATAAACAATAGCTTATATTCAAGTTTTATAAGTCGAATATCAGCACTTATAATTTGATTATTGCAAAGCTATAAAAATTAATACATTATTTACTATAATTATGGCTTTTAAGTACTTTTCATGTAGAATGAATTGAGTTCTAAGCAAATAACAATAGTGACAATCAACAGAAATAAAACTATATGCATTAAATGTAATAAGAATTCAATGCAGGATAGGAAATTAAAAGCGTTTAAAAAAGCGGGACTTGTTGGCAAGGATTATTATATCAATATTTAATCATAAACAAAAAAATGCCAAGAAATTATGGAAATAAATTGTATCCTTTTTAGCTTTGAATGCATTTCAAACTCCCATTATGACATGTAAAAATAAAAAGCTAAAAATGTGAAGTAGCAAAGATAATTGGTTTAAGTATGAATTACAAAACAAAAATAGAACAATAAAGAAAATCAAGCTGAAATTAAAGCTTTCAGTTATGTAAAAACTGGTGAGGAGTGCTAAAAGGGTTGAGAGAAGTTTGACATGTTTTTTTGTGTTTTTTACCAAACCATTTAGAAGGAAAGCTATTTTAAATCAAGTAAAAATCATACCAATGTATTATTAGGTCAAAAAAGGTAATCAAGAAGAATGTTAAGTTAGTTTTAATCTACTTACATATAAAAAACAATGTAATTTAAAAAAATTATTTATAATAAAGCATTAATACCCAATCTTTAAATTTAAAAAATTCAAAATATAAATGAAGATGTGTACAACTGAGCAAATAATATGATAAAATGATCATACCTAGAGGTCTACACTACTGCATAGACATCTAGACAAGTCAGTGCCATTTCTCTATACATCTGATCAGTAGTTTCTGGCACAAAACAGAATTGTGCAAATTTTTATAGAAAACATCATGCCAGTTCTGATATCAACATTAAAATAACAGGTTGGTCAGCAAAAGAAAAAAATGCAGAAAATAAATTGGTTCAAAGTAACAATGAGTATGGGCTTTGAGAATCAATACAAAAGTCAAGTATGTTTAAAGTAAACCTGACTTTTTGAAGATTTATAATGAAAAGAATTATTTTGATAAAATATTAAACAATGGTAATGTATATAAACAGAATGATTATTACTTCTCTAGATTGTCATTACTGAGTTTAGTTGGCCTTTCTTATAAAAACAAAATAAAAAGAAAAGCTTTAAGATAATAAGAAGAACTAAGATCAGTTATGTGGCTATTTAAAACACTGTAGCAAGTTGAATAATACTACCTCACACAGTTTCATATTGACCTTACAAAGGTCTTGCAGCTGTCAGCACCTCCTGGTATTTTAGGATGTTTTATCAGTTTGCCAAACAATAAAAGTCTATCAACAGAAAAAAGTATCCAGTTATATAGCACTTACAGACTACCTTGTTTCATTGGTTACAGAGATAGACACATTATCTCTCTCTGTCTATCTATAAGGTATGATTGAAAATTGTAGTAACTAAATCTTTAAATTCTTTAAAATCTAAGACTTAAATGAAAACATGAATATGACAGAGAAACTTATATAATAAAGTGATGCTATTTAAATGAATCAGTGCCAAATTGAAAAAATAAAAATGATGAAAATAAAGACAGCCTTGATATTTTTTGAACAGCCGTTTTTGGAAAAACGCAGGATTGTACATGTGCAGCATCCTCTATACTCACCAATTTTCTCTTGTTTGATAAACTAAAAATTCATCTCAAAGGTAAGATTTGAAGGTGTATGAAAACCTTCCAAAAGAAAGTGAGAAGATCATAGAACATTGATTCTGTACATAAGGATATTGTGTACAATATTCTAAAGAGGAAGCATCAAAGCTCATCCAGTGATATTCATGATATAAATAGGAAGATGTGGTGAATATCATGTCACATACACTGACAATCTGAAACAGGATACTGACCTGGAATCTGTCCAGAAACTAAAAGTGGCAACGATGGACAAAGAAATATAAGAAAAGGACTTTGTTACTTTAGTCTTGAAAGGAGCCTGGCCTAACTAAGTTAAAGACATTAAAAGAAATATGATAGTGCATCATCATGCCATATAAAAAAGAGTTTCAGAAGTGCTTTTCCCAATGGAAAAATCACTGGAATAAATGCATTGAATGCCAAAGAAACTATTTTAAAGAAAATTAAAATTTAATTTATTTTACATTTTTCTTTTTTGGTAAATATATCTTCAGTCTTGAAATTCTTATTCATTTACACAGAACACTATATTTTGCAGATTTAGACCATTTTTAACAATAAATTTTAATCACACACACACACACACACACACACACACACACACACACACACACACACACACACACACACACACACACACACACACACACACACACACACACACACACACACACAGAGAAAGAATTCATGTTACATAGATGTTTTTGAGATAGAAATATAAGGAAAGAGATATATACACTGATAGCTATAAATACAGAAATAGAGAGAGAGACGTTCAGAAAAATAGATAGAGATATAGTCGATCATTTGTTCTTTGCCAAACCAGTAAAATATCTTCAGAGATAAATATGATATTGTCTTCTGGCAATAAGATAGAAGAATTCACACCAACATGAAAATTCACAGATATTCAGGAACTTCTATATTTTTCTTTGAATCCAACAACTTAAAACAAATTATTTTCTTTTGGCATTTTTTTACAAATTTTACAAATTGCTTATGTTATTTTACCATTGTAAAAAATCTTTAGCATAACATCTCTCAGAATATTTCCATTTATTTATTTATTTATGGGTGGTTGGGTAGTTTTATGGCATGGTAATCCTCATTAGTCAGTAAAGTCAGCTAAACAATGATGATTGCTAATGAATTATAAGAATATATCTTCGCAAACATTTTCAACAAGTAAATACTTCATTATCTTAAACAGATCTATTTGACTTCCAGAAAGGATTCTAACAAGTACTACCACTTCAGATCAGAGTGGATTTTAGAATAATGGCAACAAAAGAGTGACTTCACACTCTCCAAAGCTCTAGAGCTGGAGTCTCATCACCAGATGAAGTTTTGTGTCATAGCCAAGCTAACCACTTTTGGCCGTGAGGGATCTTACCCCTCTGCAAATAATGCAGTTGGCATATTCTAGGCCTCACTGACATGGTGGAATTTATTTATGAGAGAAATGTTTTGTTTTTTTCAAAGACAGGCATTTGGAGGTTTGTTTACTACTACTACTACTACTAAGAAGAAGAAGTGACAAGTCAAAGAGAGAGGGAATTTTCGATAAATTTTGAAAACTACTTTTAAAAAGCTAGATCTAATTCTTACTTTAAAACATTAAAGAAAAAGGAAAATGAGAGAATATTTTGAAGGTTTTTCAGTGCTGACTTTAATTACACAAATAATTATGAATCATATCAATTCAGTATTCTGTAAATGATATGATTAGCTCATGTACTGATAAATTTAAAGCCAATTAAACAACTAGGTTACTTGGTGTATCTGCATTTCAAGCAGAATTAAAAAGGATCGCATATAAAATTCTTCAACTCTCTCTACTTTAGCTAAAAGTTTATTCTAGAGTAAAATCTTAATAGTTTGTGGGTGATTTATAATACCATTTCACTGGGGGTCCTATACTTCTGGCCTTTTGCCAAACTAATGTAAGCATAGTAAATTATTACAGTGCCATTTTTCTTGTGTCTTGTGTATAGGGTTGTCAAATTATGTAAGAAAGATAGGTTCATTTGCCAAATTACTTAATGCTGAAAGGAAATCAGTACTAATCACTTTTAAGTGGTTACAAATGTATAAAAGAAAAGTTTTCAAACTTTTCTTTAATGGGGCAATAGTTAACGGTAACAAAATATTTTGGCATATTTTCTATGAAAATTTAAAAATGCTTTTATAAAATGTATTTATATATTTTAGTTTATAAAAATGAATTAAACTGCAGAACATTATTAAATAAATAAGGGGAAATACTCTATAATTATTATCTAAGAAGGATTACCATTGAGAAATTTTAATCGTGAATGCAATCCTTCACATTAAATTACAAATTGGTTGGATTAGAAAGTGCTTTATTCAATAAGTTAAAGTATTTCAATGCTCCTATGCTAACAAAAATCTTGCCACAATGGGATTTTCTTCCAGTCTTATAGTAATATATTGTATTTCCCGGCATATAAACACATGGTTTAGTAAGGTGTTTAGGAGACAACTATACAACCTTTCCATAGCTATCGATTTCAAACTTGAGTAGGATAATATTCTAGTCATAATACCAATGAATGTGATGCGCTGTGATATTGGAATAGGATTATTTTAATGCTAAATATATATCTTATAAGAAGGAAAAACGATTGCATACAAAAATCAGATGTATCAATAATACAGAATTATACAAAATGAATGTTATAAAAAGGAAAAGTTAAATATCCAGTTGCAAAATAAATTCTAAGAAATGTAATTTCATTGTTTAAGAAGTAAAATTTCCATTTATCAATCAACAGAACACAACATGATTTTCTACTTAAAACCTTTATCTTATCAATGCCGATGTTTGTTAGTTCAATGATTGTGTATTTGACAGGAAATCACATACCTGAATATAAGACAGGTGTGGTATTTTATTGTTAACAAATCTATAAGGTCAAAATATTTAGTTAAGTGGAGTTCTGTGGCTATGAATAGCACTTGTCTAACATTAAGTATTTTTATACAAACTCACTAGCTTGAAGATTGCTTCATTTTAATAAAGCTTCATGCCAGGTCTTGATATCTGATATGGATCTGCACTTGGATCTGGGTGTGGGCTTGAGCAGTTACCCATACAATATCCCTTCTCTATACACTGATAAAGAGATCCAAGAAAGAACAAGTGATGATAAAGCTTGACAGTAGTGTCATTGCAAAAGCTAATAAAGTTTGAAGACAATGTTGATTTGCCCTAGAGACGAGCTTTAGCTTTGTATTCAGAACCTTACTTTTCATGGACTAATTGGCCACCATGGCTTAAGAGCCTTGTCAACCTTATTATTTTACTCCTAGTTGGGGAGAGTAGAAATAGACTCATGTCTTTCCCTAGTGTAAACTGAATGAAAAGAGCCATGACTAGAATTTGATCTCTGTTCGCCAATTCTGTTTTTTCCATCAATATCCATACACACTTCCAATAATGTTTCATATGCTTAACAAAAACAAAAGAAACAAAAACTCTTAACTTAAATAATCAACTTGCACTTTGATGTTATTATTATTTATAATTTTGATTAGTATTTTCTTTTATCTTTAATAGAATTTCTATCACAACTCACCTATTTGTTAGTTTTTACACAAAAATTAAAATAATAATAGTAAATTTGGTGCTAAGAGAAGAGAAGAATAGAGCATAAAAATTAGTTTAAACTCTTTCATTTGGGCTTCTGCAAACCAGTGGTTCTATTTAGCTCAGTTTGTTAAAGCAGCTGGTGGATTTAATCAGAATTTCTTGAGGTTAAAGGAGATGTGAGCTTGAATCTCATCAAGAGCTTTAACTTTATTATTCCATTCTTGTAGATTAGCTTGTGGGGTTTCGACTGAAGGTTAATGGGCAAAGGGCTATGCTGTGTAGCAAATTGATATCTGACTCCATATTTAGGTTATTTAATTTTACCCGCACGTTGGCTAGTCAGTGTAACGCCTTGCCCAAGAAAGCCCCCAAAAGAATTATACACAAGAAGACAATAACAGATATGAGACGAAGGCGTTTGTTTTATACTTTCCTTTATTTACTGGGTTCAACAACCATTCCATGGGTGAGGGAGTTTTCCCTGAATACAACTGAAATGGTTGAATCCCCCAGTTAAGGTGTCAAAAATACGTTAATCGTTTGTCCTCATTTGGTATTTAGGGCTTCCATAAGGGTTAGCTTCTTTTGGAAGTCTGTCAACGTCCGGTTGTTTTAGTTTGTAGTTTCCATCTCGAAGTCTTTATATTTCAGCATACTGTTAACCGAGGGAGAGCTGCTACTGGGTGAAAGGGACTAACCAACGCCAAGTCCAAAGACGTATGGCGTGGCGCCCAGACACCCGTCAGCAACGATGTCAAATCGCTGGTCACCGCCTGAAAGAGAAAGAAAGCCTGTTCCCCTTTGTCAAGAGGTTGCCTTTTTTCTTTACACATGCGTCATCCCTTTTTCCTGTCAGGGACCTCTGGGAGTTTCTGCAAATTTAAGTTTTCCTTTTTTTTTTTAATTCAATTTAAATTTCATTTATTTATTTATTCGTTCCCTACAAGCTATTCAAGTGAAATGTTATAAAAAGCAACTAAAAATAGAGATGAAAGAAAATAAAAGTCAAAATTAATAGTCAATAAGGCTTCATCTAATAATAAAAATAAATAAGTATTAAGTAAGTAAAACATACCACCAGACTTTGCTGGTCTGGTGGTATTTTAAGGTGCTGTTGGTGTCAGTTTGGTGCGAGCTTTCTAACAAAAAGACACAGCTGTTTCAGTTATAAATAGGTTAATTGGTGAGGTAATTTTTCTTTTATCACAGTGCTGAAAATAAAATAAATAAAATAAAAAGAATGAGATAGGTTGCTGAGTTTACTTGATTACTTCTTTTAAATCTTCAGACAACATTATACAAGAAATTCTAACATTAAGGTAAATGGCAAAAACAAACAGACCATCTAATAAGTAAAATTGATACATAAAAGAAAAAACAAAAGGGCGGGGAGGTAAAAGAAACATAAACAAATGTTTAGACGGTGGCAGACAGTTAAAAGAAAGAAGACCTGTCAGCATCATTTCTTAAGTTGTCATAAAACACTGTCTTTAGCAATATGTCAACAGCACAACAGCATAGTGAACAAATAAATGAATAAATTTCATACTTGAAAAGTATATACTGTCTACAGTTTAGAGAAGGGTCATTAACATTCAAAGAATTATTCAGACAGTTAAACTCATTATATTCATTGTCCACATTACATTTCAACCAATACATTTTCCAGTCTTCTTTAAGGGCAATATGCACCTCTATAAAGAAAGTGACACTTGTGGTCTCTTTCTTCAGAGGGCAAAGCAAAAAACGATATCAAACAGATTTTTTTTACATGGAGTAATTCTCAGATTTTTCCACAAAACTCCATTTCATGTTTCTTGTCTGTTGAGTTGTGGAAGCCACAGTAAGTTGAATACCTTCCTGGTATGGTTTATTCATTTCTCTGATATCTTGATAAAATATCCATTTAATAATGTTTTTGCTTTTTGCGCTGAATAAAAAGACAGGAATAAAAGTCTCTTTCCTTATGGAGGTGTATATTGTACATGAATAAGGCCAGAGAACATTATGCGAATAACAGAGACAAAAACAGATTAATTGTGAAACATACGCCCTCTATATTTATCAACTATGGTTTGAAATATAACTTCAAAGTGAAAAAATATGATCCATTGTAAAAAAAAAAAAAATCTACATTCATATTTAACACATTCTATAACTTGAAATGAACATGAAAATGAAAGAAATTTTGTGCTCTAATTTACATTTTTTTTATTGAATATTTTTTATTCTTACACTATATATAATGTATGAATCAACACTTTTGCCTCAGATAAGAGGTCCCCGCTCTTTTTTAGGGTGTTTGTGACCTTTCCTCTCCAGTTCTTGGGTTGCATTCGGTAGGCCGTCTTACCTCTGGGCGGCTCTGCCGGGTGTGCCTCGGCACTGGAGATTTCCTCCGGCCTCAGGGGGCCATCCCCACAGGCTTTTACCCCTTTCGGGGGGTTGGGTTTATTGCCTGGCGCCTGAGGCGCCCCAAAAAGGAGAATGCCGACGGGGCCGAAGGTATTTTTGGCCTTGCCGGACGCGTGTGGGCTTCGGCCCTGCGACCGGACCCACCTTAAAAACGGCCTTGTGCCATATTCGTGCGTTGGTGGGACGCAACGATAAATAACAGATAAGAGTGTAGTATCTGGGCATTATGCTTAGGATCAAAATGTCACTCCCTGGTACTTGATAATGATCAGATTATAGTATCTGTACTAGTGGAAATACCAAGATTATTTTGAAAACTACAAGGTAAAATATGCAGAATATGAAATCTGTTATTTCCAAGAGAATAGAATTAAATACTTCATCAAAGATAAATAAAAAAATAATCAGATATATGAATGATTATTTTACATTTTTAATTTCTTAAATTTATTTATTTATATTTTGAGATATGCTTAATTAGATTTCTATGAGTGCAGATGCTATTGTAGTGGAAGGGAAAATTTCGTATTTTGGTTTGGCGCGCAATTTAATTCGACACTTAATTTCACCCAATCAGGATGACCTATCCTATTCAGCCCGGACCTTTCATTTCCGGCCAGCAAATTGGGTAAGCTGCCAAACCCACTCTCTTTGGCTGGAGAACGCCGTCCAGTGCAGACGTCACACTAGCCGTTCTTCAATAACATTCTCTTTAGCTGGACAACGCCGCCCAGTGCAGACGTCTCACTGCGGCTCTAGAATAGCAGCAGCAGCAGCATGGACACACGAGGGAACCCATCTAATTTATGGATTCCTTGCAAGGAATCCCAGTTGAATATAAATTAGATACATTCAACAAGCCTCGCACAGGCACAACTTTATGTCACCCCAAAATTGGCTATGTCAACGCGATGCTTTTATTCCGCAAACAACACATTGCTCTCAATTCACCTCTGAGCCACTTTAATGGAGACAACGCATACTCTCCTCCCCAAAAATACCAGACACACGAAACTACACGGAGACTCTAAAGTTCAATCCCTCACACGTCCGTCGACACACGCTGCCATCTCAATCTTCTCAACTTCTCATTACTCAATTTCGTCTCAATACTCACAACCTATCCACGAGTCTTGCAGCACCAAAAGCAAACCCAATATTCTATGCTGCAAACAAAACCTATTCCTAAAAGCACATTTCGACTATCGGCATACTACTTCTTCATCTTTTCCTTTATTACCTTACAAACTTAGCGAGGAAACAACTCAACGTAAACACACATACGTTACACCATCTTCCTCGCTAACAAACAACAAAAACTCCGGCTAAAAACCCAGGCCGCAAAACTATACTCGGATCCCAGGCTGAATTGTAAAGTAGCGACACATTGATTCTTGACAGAGTGCATAGATACTCTACTCTCATGTGAGCAGAAGTCATGTATGAATAAAGAAACGCAAAACAAACAGAATATGCCGCACTGTTCATTCTAATAAAAAATTAGGATAAGTTTTAATCCTAGCAACAACCAGTACATATACAGGGTGTTTGAAAAAAAAAAATTATATCATTTGCTATGTAGAGCGTTTCAGAAAAATTAGAATCATTTCGTAATCTAATAACATGATCAATTCTTGTTCAAATGATCTCAAATTTTAACAGCATGTATAGAAACAACCCAAAATTCTATGTTTAATGTTTAAAAGCCTTTTATTTTTCAGTGAATGGTATTTCTATGCCTACAATAAGCAAAAAACATTAAATATAGAATTTTAAGTTGTTCTAACACGTTAAAATTTGTGTTCATTTGAAGGGAATTAGTCAAGTTATTAGATGACGATATTATATCAATTTTTCTTAAACACACAGTATACAAATAGTTGTTAGAGATGGTCACCATTCTAAATAGCTTTCTTTCTTTCTTTCTTTCTTTCTTTCTCTCCCCCCCTCTCTCTATATAAAAGGCACTACATTAGAGCATGTGAATATATATATGTATATCATATAGGGAGGAAGAGATACATACGTGCCGTTGTTACACACACACACACACACACACACACACACACACACACACACACACACACACACACACTTATATATAAGTAAGTGAGTACTGTGAATATCCAAAGAATGAGTGCTCAATGCACGGCTATTAAATACAAAATATACCGGCAGAGCAAAAAATATATATTTTTGTTTAAAAAAACAAGAAATTTAGAAATCATATTCCATAATAGATTGATTTCGCTTATTAAAGCTCAGCAGATGGATTTCAAATTAATAAACGAAATAAATTAATTATGGAATACAATTTCTAAATTTATTATCTTTTTAACAATATATATATATATATATATATATATATATATAGGCAAAAGTCTTCCTTTTAAAAGATGTTTCATAAAACAATGCAAATAAGTTTCTTTCTAATAATTTATCAATTAATTTTTCCTTGATTTTTTTTCTCATCATCTTACAAGATTTCTTATATTTGGTTCAATTTTATATAGTAAGTATTCAAAATTTTCTTAGCACTCTCCACCAATAATATAATAGAAAATGACCTAAAATAGTGGTAGGCATTTATAATGAAAATTTTGGATGACTTTTACATAAAACTGAACCAAATTTAAGAAATCTTCAGGGACAGCAAGAAAAAAATCAATAAAAAAATATTATCAAAAAGAATGTTGTTTGGGTTTTAACACACACGCACGCACACACGTTTATGTGTGTGTGTGTGTTCATTATATAAATAGATTATTGCTGATAATCTACATTTTACTTTCGAATATGCATGATCATGCAACAAATTTGTCAACCTGTAAAGCTTACTGTTAGTATCAATCAAGGATGCATTTTGTGTTTTATAGATGAAATAAAGAATCTAATAGTTTCAAGCAATTTTCATGTATAAATTTAAAGTGCTACCTCATCTAAACTCCTTACCAGATAAGAAAAAAACTTTCAAAAACAACGTGCATTCTGTTATTGATTTTACTAGTTGTTTCTTTCCCCTATAATAATATCATAGCGAGGATTTATTAACCCTTTCACTATCATGTGCAACTGTAATAGAATTCTTAAAGCTATGCTGTTGCTATTATAGTTAATTTTCTAGTGCAGTGCTGTATGCAAATATAGTCAAATTTCATACTATGTTACATTATCTGTTCTAACTGTAGTTCTTTTTATTATTCTAACACAAGTATATATCATTTACATTGATTATCATAACAACGATTTGAAGGTTTTAAATTAACGTCTTTTGAAAGAGTCATTTTTCTTTCGAGGAAAAATGCAGCACTCTGAACTGTCAAAAATTGGAAAATACAGTAACAAAAGAGTTAAATAAATGCCAAAATATTCATTCACACTAATGGATGATTGCATATATCCTTATCAAGTCCTGCTGACTGCACTGATAGGTCTTCTAGACTGCATTCAGTGTCCACACAGAGTTGATATAAGTCTTTGCTGGTCGGTTAACACTCGTGTATCCTTGTGTAGGAGTCCATAAAAGAATGTTGCTTGCTTCTCTAGCAGTTCCCCAAAGTCTTGTTCATCTTACTTGGATGGTTTTTGAGATGAAAGATAAGTGGCCGTACAGCTGCAATTTTGTGGGGTACTGCTTCTAGGATTTTTTCAAAGCAGCACATAACATTCTTGCATTTTCTCCAAGCGTTTCATTAGAGGTGGTGTATCCATACAGTAGTATTGATACAGCAACAGCTTAGAAGAAATCCCGTTTTATTTTATTGAGAACATCAAATTTCCATATGATTGACAACCTATCAGTAATAGTCCATGACTTTGTTACGCGTATGTTGACATCACTTTCAGTAGATGACATATTGCTGCCGAGGTAAGTGAACTGGTCAACTAATTTCAGAGACTTGCTACTTAAAGTGGAGATAACGCTTCCTTATTTAAGACATATGAATTCTATTTTATTCACGTTCACATAGAGGCCAATACCTCCAGCTGTTTTTTTTTTCAAGCAATGGAGTAGATGTTTGGTTTAGACAGGTGAATTTGCAAGAAGTGCTAGGCCATCAATGTAGTCCACATCTGTCATAGTTTCTGCGGGATATCATCTGTTTCTTGCCTTTTTTAGTGTGAAACCATTTTTTCATTAGTGGGTAGAGTGTTCGCTAATGGTCCGGAAGACCTGGGTTCAATCCCAGGTTGCATCATACCAAAGACTTTAAAAATGATATTTGATACTGCCTTGCTTAACACTCAGAAATATAAGGTACGTATCAAGGGTAAAGTGGAGCAATCAAGGGAAAGGAGTAGAACCCTCCCCTACACCTTGGTGTAGTAGCTATTGAAAAGGAGCCTTCTGGTCACCCTCGACTACGGCTGCCAACTTTACTTATTGATGTTTAAAATAAGTAATCTACGAAGAGTATAAAAATACATGGTGTTATAGTAATTTATGAAGCTCTTTGCTTTGATGTGGCACATGGCTGAATAAATAGGGCACCCAATGAGACTCGAACTCACTCATGTAGATTTGCTAGTCAAGCTTTGCTAACCGTTACATGGCGATATATCTTCAGTAACTATGTTAAAGAAGCCAGTGTTACCATGAGGTGAGTGCACTGTTGTTTTCATGTTTTTGTGAAGCATTATTATAATGGTAACTTTGTTTTTGAAGAAACCATATGCTAGTAGTATTTGTTTCATCTTTCCTCTGTGTATGGAATCAAATGCCTTGGAGAAATTTACGAACAATACTGTTACCTTGAGATCTTTTGTACTTCTTCAATGATTCAATTGATAGTCAGAATCTGTGAAGTTGAGGGTTGATTTCTCAGAAAGCTGTTCTGATTTTTCCTAAGAATTTTTATGATTTCAGGTTAGACATGATTAAGGGAATTGTAAAATTTTGCAGCAATAGCAGTAAGAGTTATGCCTCTGTAGTTCTTAGTGATTCTGAGGTCACTTTTCTTGTGTACGGCGAAAATACAGCCTTTTATTCATTTCTCTATTGTATTTTGTTTACATACATTGTTGCTGATTCTGCTGTGTGTAGATGAGAAGGTGATTTCTTTGTTAATTCCTTAGCTTTAAAAATAGTTATTTTCCTGTGTAAATTCCAAATATTCTCTTGACTAAAACTACTCGAAAGCTTTACAGCAATATTAGCACTTAAAAGTGGAATTTTATAGTTTTTGAGCTAAAATTTATTTTAGCAAGTTTTGTTTCTCACTACATGCGCTATTCTTTAAAAGTCTGTAAGAAAAAGATTTTCCTTGGTCAAAAACTAATGCAAATTCTAAACATAATATTTTGCCTTTTGTATTAGGAATTATTAAATGCGGCCAATTATGTGCCAAGAAAAATATTTAGTAGTCATCTCTATAAACATAGTGAACCCTTGAGTAATATGTCCTGGGTTAATGCTGTTCTGCAATGTTTAGTTTCTAAGATTAGCTGTTAATTTCCTGTAAATGACCTGGGGAGAAATCATGATCCTTAGATATATATAATCCCGAGCAAAATATCCAGCTACATTCTAACTTTTTAATAAAATTAACTAAATTATCTTGAGTCAAGAGATAACTATAAAATAACGATTATTTATATGCCTTCTAAAATGTAAGCACAAATACAACTTGATAAACACACACAGTGGGCAAGTGCCTATATATGTACATACATAGAGACACTTTGGGCACTTGTCATAGGGCAGATACTAATAATTAAATCTTACAAGCTATTGCTTGTAAGTATGTATTTACCCAACCCCTTTGCCACAAGCAAGATGCGACACAATGTCAATTTTTAAGCAGAGTTTGAAATCATCTATAGCCGAGGGAAAATAGTTAGATTCCCAAGACCATTAGAGCAATGAGAAATGCAAACAGCATAATCCAAAATTTGAATTCACATTGCAGAATCTATTTCTTATGATGATAACCATCATCCCAGAAGCACCATTTTAAGTAGAATGATCACTAAGTATCTAAATCGTACAGAGTAGGTTTTATATACACTTGTCATAAATCTTTGAATAAGAAAATATTTTACTTATAAACACTAGGCTGCAAGAGTTAAAACAGGAATGTTACACCAGAAGGACTAAATTTTACAGCAATCAACATAAAAAAGTATGAATTTAGCTATGTTTTATGGTTCTAAATGCTAAATTGTAGATAAAGATTTTTTTTTTCATTTAAAAAACAGTCCTATTTATCTGTACTTCTGTTGTATAGTCATGTGCCGTATCATAACGACTCAATAATAGTAAAGACGGACGCACGCAGAAAGATAGACGCATGAAGGATAACGCAAGAAGACTTCTTTAGAAAAATATTTACCTCTCTCACTTTATTGCAAGTGTTCGAAAGGGTTGTTGAAGGGTTGCATGTGAGAGAATGCTGGAGACCGAACATAAACTTCATATTTTGACCCCACTGTTATGACCGTCACGTTGTGTCTTTCTTGTTCTCTTAGATGCACAACCAGAGGTCTTGGGGTTCACTGCTGGATGCTGGCTTTCATTACTGCATCTTATCAGCATCTTCTCTGGACCCCAGTTCATCAGGGCTTCAAGCCCCATCGGCCTGGTGTGGCCTTCCCTACCACATCTGGTCTCTAGCTGTCTGGAATTCTGCTGGCAACTGCATTGGGGGTTTTCCGAGTGCCCCCTCGGTCGGGTGTGGCCTTCCCTACAACATCTGGTCTCTACTGTCTGGAAGTCTGCTGGCAACTGCTTTTGCACCCCAAACTCAACTGAGTTAAATAATAATTCAACGCCCACACGATCGCCTACTGGATCTTTGAAATCGGATGTTTAATCGTCATCAAGTGGAAATAACTGTCATGCAGTTCAGAGGTTACTCTGTTCCGGTGCATCACTGTAGTGGCACAATAGGACCTTTACCTTGTCCCATATCATAAGCCTTAATCCGCCCACGCGATCTCTTCCGATTACTGGCCGTTGGAATGTGTCACTTCCTTCCGGTGTATCACCTTGGAATAGCATTTTTGGGCCGGGGCGAAGGTCAAAATATAACACTTCTAAAATCTTGTTCAGAATCAATCAAGAAAGTTGAGAAGGTGAAGCAACATTGCAGTTTGAAGGAGTTGCCACATTAGTAAGTTAATTAGGAATCACCCTTGGCTTAAAATCCTTAATAGCTCTAGCAATTTTAGGCAATTAAAAGCAGATTTTATACTTAAAATATTCATGACCAGTATTTTATGGAAAGTACTGGTCTTATGAAATATATATATATATACTAATAATAATAATAAAAATTTTGACAGATTTTATGAAAATTAGGTCAGAGAGATAAGACATGGATTTATCATCTAAAAAAGAAACTTTTTTTTGAAGGGTGGATCAGAAAAAAAATTAAACAAAGGAAAAATATTTTTCTTTCTTTCATCACCTGGGAGATAAAAAGGTTTGCAGATTATTATGAAAAATATTTGCCAAGAAAGTATTTTCTTTTTAATTTATTTCCTTTTATTTAAGTCTTTTTTTATTTTTATTTCTATTTTTTTTCTTAGGGAAGGCAGTTTTGTGAAATCTATGATTACTTCTAAAAGAAATAATCTTATATCAAATCGAAACCTCCATTTGGAGATATAAATCTATTTAAGAAATATTAACAGTGGAGAAAGCTTCATACTTTTTTCTTTTTTTAAAGAACAGACTGAAAATATGACATATTGAGAATTCCTGAGTGTAGAGCATTCTAAAAAGCTTAAAAAGTAGACAAGCACTCTTGGGATATCCAATAAACTATCAGTTGATTAAAAAGCAAAAATACTTTTTATACACCTTAATATTAATTCCTTACCTACAGTTAGTGCAAGTATCAAATATATCCTAACAACCTCAGTCTAAAAAAACAGGATGCTCCAAATTGTGAATACTATAATGATAGTTTCATCAAAGATTTGCAGAGCAGACCACTTTGCCACAGATTTTATACCAGAGCTTGAAAGTAAATATGCTCTAGATTGGGAGATAGTTAATTAATATTGGGGCAGTGTATTACTAATACAACATGTAATTGAAAAGGACTTTGTCAGTAGAAAAAACTAAAATCTTTTTCTATACTTCAAAAGGTAACAATTCATTTGAATTGTTCAACACTTTCCTGTTCAGGATTGTATTTCTATCAAATGAATAAGAAACTTCTTCAATTTATTGTTCAATTTGTTTATGCCCAAAAGAAAACTGACTAATCAGTTAACTCTGCAAACCAAGAAATATTATAATCAGATTAAACATAAGCAATGGAAGACAATGAAAAAATTACCAGATACAAAAGTATAGAATGGAATTTTTATTTGGAGGAAAAAAACTTATATATTTCTTTTGCATTTTAGTGGTGGTGGGGTTTACAGTATTTTTTTTTATTTGACTGTAGATTGACAAGTAAGACATTAGTAAGGAATGTGCATAAATGAGGAGAGAGGTGGGGAAATTAAAGAGAAAGTGAGAAACAAAATTAGAAAAACTTTTGTAGAATGATAAAGAGGGAGGAAATGAGTGAGAGAGAAGAAAAAAAGATTAATGAGAAAAAAGGATGAAGAAGGAAAAAAGAATGATAGGAATAGAAAAGGAAACAAAATAAATGAGTGAGAGAGAGAGAACAAATTATATATCTTACGGTTTTATAGATAAATGGTTCTAGCACACTCAATAACGGGGCCAAATAAACCTTTTTCTATAGTGTGTGTTTGTGTGTGTGGAAGTAATATATGTATGAATCAAGAGGGGAAAAAAGTTACCAAGGCCAAGTGAAAAGGTTTTAGCAGATCAGATTAGGGTTTTGGGTGATCTACATATGGGAGAAGAAAGATAAGAAAGAGCTTGAAAAAATGGGAGTGAATTGAACAAAAAAAA
The DNA here is from genome assembly GCA_963585895.1 of Sepioteuthis lessoniana. Classification (NCBI taxonomy): domain Eukaryota; kingdom Metazoa; phylum Mollusca; class Cephalopoda; order Myopsida; family Loliginidae; genus Sepioteuthis; species Sepioteuthis lessoniana. The sequence goes on from CAUZXS010002006.1 coordinate 21,079, forward strand.
AAAAAAAGAAAGAAAAGAAAAAGAAGATAACATTTTAATTTATAAAAACACTGGATGGCTTTTATCACTTTATTGACATCACATCATTGAGTTGGGTAGAAATTACTTGCATGAAAAAGAAAGATATAGAGAGAGTGAGATTGAGATTCCGAGAATTATGTATAGGTAGCGATTTGTTGAAAAAAGTGCTTGTGAATAATTCAAAGAAAGATCTAATAACTGTTAAGATAAATCATTAGGATGTGTATGCTGTTTAATTAAAGTTCCAGTCAAATCTTTAAAAAAACCCAAAAATACTTCAAAATATATGAGTACAAGTTCAAGCAACTACTTGAAAAATCAGCTCATAGTTTCTATCTGTATGTATGTTTGTATATATATTTAGATTTCATTTGGTTGATTTAACAGTATACCAACTCCTTATGGGATACTTAATGCTTGTAACTGCTTGATTAACTATATTTTCAGTGTTCCATGGTAATATTTTTTTAATCATACTTTTGTCCATAATAATCATATATTTCCCATAGTTGTATGGTTTCGTGTAGTCATATGTAATAGTAATAAATTTCACCAATTATTCTCCCTCCAGCTATGGGTAAATAGTAGGACAGACTGGTTTCTTCAGCCTTGGTGAGGCAACTAGTCTAGGAGAAGGAAAACTCTGAATTCAAACCTGTTAAACTCTGCTTAAAAATTGACCTTGTGTCATATCCTGCCTGAGCGGAGGGGTTGGTATATATATATATATATATATATATATATATATATTAGAGAAAGAGAGAGATATGAGTGTATGTGTGCATGTAAATTAATTTATTTATAAATATAATTTTTTCTGACATATTAAGACCACTTAATAACTCAAACAGAAGGCAGGGATAAATTCTGAGTGAAATCTATTCTCTCTTTCTAAACAACTTACCAGTTGAAACAAATATAACAGTTCTTTAAATTCTAAACAAACATTTATCTTTTATGTTAGATGTTTCAAAGCTTAATAGTTAATATAAATGGGATAATCCAATAAATTGCACTACACTGAAAGACTGTCTTTTTCTTGCATTAAGCTTTTACTAACTTGATAGTTTTAAAGATTTGCTATATATATATATATATATATATATATATATATATATATATATATATATAATGTAAATACCATTGACTTCAATTATAACGCACTCAACAATTCAGTAGAGGAATAAACATACAACCAAGAGCAACATATATCTACTTTTATGTAAAACAGAAGGGATTTATAGGGTAATGACAAACTCCACAATGGCTACACAAGTCCTTACTTGAAAGTGAACATATCAATGTAATTTCTTATTACTCAATAGTGAACCAGGTTGCTAATACATTGTAAAAAGCTTTGTTTTCAGTGTCAAAATTGTTAGAATTTGGACTAAGAATTAA
>CAUZXS010002006.1:27500-47500 GCA_963585895.1 Sepioteuthis lessoniana
AAATGTTATCAATTATTTTTACAACTGTAACAAAATCAACATGTGTTTTGATCTTCGAAAATTCACTTGGATTTTCTTTCATTAGCAGTCTTTAACATTTGTCTCATTTTTGTTTGGCTTTAATTTCCTATTTTTACAAGTCTTAATATTTTACTTCAAATTTTCTTTCTCTGCTTTATTCTTTCTTTCTTTCTTTCTTTCTCTTTACAAGTTCTTACTTACTTTCTTTCTTTTTACAAAATAAAGCAAGCATTTTGTCAATCATAGCAGAAATCTGAAGAAATACCATCCATCTCTTGAAATAAATTATGTGATAAAAATATTGTTTTCCTGGCTGTCAAAAGACATGACTATTTGTGATTTTTATTTGTACAGTACACAGCTTTCCCCTATGTTGATTAATAAATCTCTAGAATATATATATATATATATATATATATATATATATATATATATATATATGCTGAGTGAGCATGAATAAACATTTATATAAGAACGTATATATTTATACTTAATATGCAATCATAAAGCATAATATACATAAGAAGACACATCAATACAAAGAATTTTTGAATGATTTACACACATGTAAATATATAATTATAATTACAACCTAATATAATATTTCCATCATATATTTTGAATATAGAAATAGATGAAAATGATTCAGAAACGCATTCTTATATCTGAGTTTATGTTTTTATTAATCTATAATAGAATATATAAATGCATATTATATTCAACTGATTTAAACATAAAATATTTGCATTTGAAATTAATAGTATGGTTTCAAATCCAAAGCTCACTGTTAACCTTGAAATGCAAACTAACTGAAAGTAGAGCAGAGATGAACAGAATAATAACTAACAGTAACTTTTCTTTATGTTTATCAATTTCTCTATCTATAACTTTTGACATAATAAAGAAAGCGGATAAATAAAATTAATGAGTGATCACTTAAAATCTGGAGGTAATAAGCATCATATTTAGTCCACCTGTATTGTACTATGATAAAATTGACTTAAAATATTAAGTTAGGTAAAGGGAACAAATACTACACTGGTCTTAGGCAGAGGGTCAGACAGTAATAATGTGATCACAGACAGTGTATAAATACTATACTAACCCTAAGTAGAGGTTTGGGAAGTAACATTTTGATCCTCTGCAGAGTGAAAAGATATTACATTGATCCGAGGCACTATGCTGTGAAACATTTTGATCTTAAGTCGAAGTGCTCATCTATATGTAAATAATTCTATCATTTTGATGGGTACTGTGCTAATATGCTTAATGATATACAATAAGCATATACTTTAAGCATCTTTATGTATAGATATTTGTATTTTCTCAAAAATTGATATATACTATTCATATTTCTGTATATATGTAAGATAAGAATACATAAGGACAAATGTACAGTTAGACATGCACATCAAAATAAGTTTAGATTAAAGTGATCAAGTAACATTTTTGTATTGTTGATGTTTTTTTTAATATAAAAGAAAATACATCCAGAAATCGTGACATTAAATTCAATGACAAAGCAACATCTGCCATGGTAGGGAGGGTAGAGGACAAGATAAACATGTGATCAGCATTGAAAAGTATCAATAAAACTTGCACGTTTTAAATAATATTAAAAAACAACCCTCTAAATAAAACAGTTTAAAAAATTTCCTCTCAAAGCTGTTTTATTCTTCATGATGTAAGGTCATGATGCCAGGTTTACATTTTTTTTATTATATCAACTGTCATCTCTAGTAAACAAACTTAATTAGCACACAACATGAGCATATACACTCTTCTTTGCACCCGTGTATGTGTGTGTGTGTACAGGTGATAAGTTGCTGGAAAAACATTTTCATGAAACTGCTTTATATTTAAAATAGATTTTATGAAAATAATTTTGCTAATCTACATGCAAAATTTTATGAAAGAATTTTTTTTCAAAGCTATTAAATTTCAAGTATTAGGAATAAAAAGAAATGTATATATATATATATATATATATATATATATATATATATATATATATATATTTAGGCAGCATTTCTTCGTAAATGCAAATTTCATTAAACATAATAGACATTTTATGTCTACATATTTTCTTCTGGATCCGTTTGAATTCCCGAATTACTTTTATTGTATTCGGGGGGAATTGATTTATGTATTGTCCATAGTTATATGTATCCCTAGTACTTTCTGCCCGACTTTGGGCCATCATCAGGTAATTGTAATAGATCCTCCCCTGATGATGGCCCAAAGTCGGGCAGAAAGTACTAGGGATACATACAACTATGGACAATACATAAATCAATTCCGCCCGATTACGATAAAAGTAATTCGGGAATTCAAACGGATCCAGAAGAAAATATGTAGACATAAAATGTCTATTATGTTTAATGAAATATATATATATATATATATATATATATATATATATATATATATATACATATATATATATATATATATATAATAGAATGACAAGTAAAAACTACAGTGTTTAATACTCTATAAGTAGAGGGATATAATAAATAACATATTTAAAAATTCAAATTTTTCCAACAACATCATGCATGTCAATCCTCAGGTATTTATTCCATTTAGCTGCTTACCTGGAGATTGACATTCATAAAACTCAAGTTGTCGGAAAACTCAAACTTACAATATCTGCAGCCGAACACCAAATAGATATTATATGCGTGCAAGAACATAGATAATACGATAATGAATTTGACATAAAATTTCACGATACCGGTAATAGGTATCTACATGGAAAAACTCCGTCAATGCCGTAATAGGTGTAGGAATTCTTCTCAGTCTTTGTGCCTTAAAAATCACTAAATAGCATAGAGAAAACCTAATCAAAAATTATGTGTTACATTTAATGGCAATGATCAACTATTGCCACAGTCCACACACCAATGGCAGTTATGAAACGGATTTCATCACCTTCTACAACAGGCTATCTTCCCCTGCTTGAGACATTCCCAAAAATAATGTTCTAATCATCAATGGAGACATGAATGCTCAAATAGGCAAAGATGAAAATAACAAATTTTGCTTACACAATTTGCCAAAAGGAAATGGCAAATAACTAAGAGATTTTTCACTCAAGAACAGTTTTTCATGCCTGAATACTAAATTCCAAAAAAGGGATAGGGAAAACTATAAACTTACACCTACCCAAATAATGCTAAAGCACAGAAGTGGATAAATAGCACTGTGAACAGTGAGGCATATTCATCTTTTGAAAGAGTATCTTCCAATCATAGAATCGTCTCGGCAAATATGCCTGAGACTAAGCAGAAATAAGAAACAGTCAAAACCACATGTTACGACAGGTCCTCACCAATAGAGATATTTGCAATAAATATAAGGTAACTGTAAGAAACAAATTCGATATTTTTCGGGAGATATCTGAAAGATATACGCCAAATGATGGATATGAAAACTTTGTCACTGCTCACATAGAAATTGCAGCAGAGTGCACACTAACGAAACAAAGAGCCAAATATAGGGTTTCATGGGATTCACTTGTAGTTAGAAAGAAACAAAATAACTTAAAAAAACATTCTTACTCAATAAAAGAAACCCAACAAATGCCAACACACAGAATCTTAAGAAAGCCCAGTGAGAACTAACCAACACACACCAAAAAGAATAACTAGATTATATTCAAGGCCAAATTGATAAAATTAGAAATTCAATCAAAGATATTCACCAATAGCATGGCAGACAGTAAATGTAACAGATGCCAGCCAAGAAGGAAGACTTCTGAAGTGGTAAGAACATTTCAAGAATCTGCACGGAAATTCTCTTGAAATCACTGATAAACCTACCAAAAAAAAAAAAAATTGATAAAGACCAACTACACATGAAACAAAGACAATTTATGGAAGAAGAACTTGATGCAGTATTGAAAACAATCAAAAATAGAAAAGCAGCAGGCCTCGACAAAACACAACAGAGAAATGGATGAAAGGTTGCATCCTTCTCTTCTCCAAGAAAGGTGACCTCAGAATTACTAAGAACTACAAAGGCCTAACTCTTACTGCTGTAGCTGCAAAGGTTTATATTGTCCTGTTTCTCAATAGCATCCAACCTGAAGTTGGAAAATTCTTAGGAAAAATCAAAACAGCTTTCAAAGAAATCGATCCACAACCTCACACATTCTGACAATCCATTGAATCATCCAAGGAAAGCGTGCAACACCATAGTTTGTAGATTTTAACAAGGCATTTGATTACTTATACAGAGGAAATATGGAGCAACAATAACTAACATATGTTCTCCCAAAGACACTAGTGCCGTTATAATGATTCTTTATAAAAACAGGAAAGCAATTGTTCGGTCAGCTGATGGAAATACCGCCTTTTTCAACATAGTCACTGAGGTCTTGCAAGGAGATACACTAGCACCATATTTGTTTATACTCTGTCTAGACTCCGTAATTCAAATGTCAATAAACGTAATAAAAGAAAATGGTTTCACATTTAAAAAGGCAAGAAGCAGACGATCTCCCTCAAACTATGATAAACACAGACTACACATATGACCTAGCATTTCTCACAAATACACCAACCCAAGCAGAATCCCTACTGAATAGCCTAGAGCAAGCAGCGGAAGGCATTGGTCTTGGCTTGAATTCAGATAAAACAGAGTACAAGAATCTTAAACCAAAAGGAGCCATCATCTCTCACAGTGGCAAACCTTTAGAATTTGTGGATCAGTTCCCACACCTTGGCAGCAACATTTCATCAACTGAATGTGATGCTAACACACACCTAGCACAGGTGTGAACAGATATTGATGGGTTATTGATTAATTGATTGATTATATGGGAATCTGATCTATCCAATTAAATAACATGGGATTTCTTCTAAGCATTAATTGTGTTCATACTACTATATGGATGCTAACAAAACGCATTGAGAAAATGCTGTATGGGAACTACACAAGAATGCTGTTGATTGCTTTGAACAAATCCTGGATGCAACACTCTATAAAACAGCAGCTGTACAGCCACTTGCATCCCATCTCAAAAATTATTGAAATGCAAAGACTTACATCAGCTCTGTGCAGACATAAGATGCAGCCTAAAAGACCTTCCTGGAACAATGGAGGATTGGAATGGATGATGAGTGAGAGAGAGAGAACTCTGTGCTGTACTCTTGACTTGATGATGATGGTATATACACAGATATGTTATTGTACACACATATATATATATGTACACACATGTGCACATACTTAAACCAAAGTATTAGATTAATTTACAACCAGCATAAAGTGACAATAAGAGGTCTATTTGGCTTTCTACTCAAACATCTCAAACCATTAAAGTCTTTCCATGTCAAACATTACTTTTAAACCAAATTACTTCTACTGCAGGATATATAGAACTTTAAACTTCAGCAAATATCAACAAGTGTAACTTAATTTGTTACTTATCTTTATTTCAGTCTATTTTGTCGTAAATTTGTTATTATATAAACTGATAACCTCACATGATTTACATTGCTTTCAATTAGACTAAATAAACTCTTCTAACCAAAATGGATAATAATATCTAGATAGTTCACAACTCAAATGGCAAATATACACAAGAAATAACACTCTTAACTTTTTATATTTTTAGCCTTATATTGCTAACATACATTGGTGATGCTGACCTAACACCTACTTTTGGAAAAAACATTGACAGGATTGATGAACATAAGCTGGAAAAATATAGGGATCTGTATGAACAATGCAAGAGACATGATAGAGTATTGAATATTTCCAACTGAAGCAGGATAACTAGGTTTTCTTGTCAACATGACTTCAGCAAAAATGCTTAAACATATCTGTATTGGAAAGGGTCAAATATACTGAGGACCAAGATTAATCAAGATTTGTATGAAACTGGTATTTTCATAGTGTGATGAAGAATCAGCAAAACCTGATAAATTGAGATATTGCTGGGATGAATTAGCTTAGAGGTGATGATGGTTAAACTTTCTAACCTAGTCTAACTCCAGGATCTTCTGATAAAAATTTGCTAGATGCCCTGTTACTGTTTTTGAAACAGTAGTTTTACGAACTTATGTATAAGAATAGTATTCAGAGTAAAGCTGCATGTTCAAGCAAGAGTGCAAATAAAATGAACAAAATTGGTTAAAGTAGCCAACATTATAGACCACTGTAGTAACTGCAATGAACGCAGACAGTTTCCTTGTGAGAGTAAAGTTCAATTCTTTTACAAGGTACCTTGTTTGTACTATATTCAACATATATATGTGAATGGGTGTACAACAATGATATTTTTCACATATGAACACAAATAATGATGGTTGATTGATAAGTGTGGTTTCAGAACAGAAGGAGTTACTTATAGTGAAGATATAAACATGTTTGAACATGTATTTGGTAATATCAAAAGTCCTATTCAAATATTCTTAGTATCAGATTGCTGTGTGATAACACTGAGTGATAGCATTTGTTAGTCATGATTATTATGTCTGAGTTATGTTTACACCATTGAAGTCAGCCCAGTCAGTTTGGGCTGTAGAATGTGCTGACTGTACCGCTGCATGTGTCCTGGATATGCCATTAAATCATCTGTTGATGAGCCTTCAGTTCTGAAGCTTTGAAGAATGGAGAGTACCCCTTCATTGCACTTACTCCCAGGTCTATCTGACCCAGAGTGGTAGTACCTGTTACGGTCCCATCAAGGGCTCAAATACAATTATTTACTCATTTTCTATACTTGAAAACCTTTAACTGTGAGTAAGCAAATAACTATTAAATTGAATTATCAGTATTACTTAGCAATACTTGAAATCATTTAACTGTACCAAACAAATGAGCTCTGGTTCGGTTAAAAATTGTTACCTACAAACTATTCGTTTACATATCCTATATATTTAATATGTATAAGTAGGATTTGATATCCAATAACCTATAAGGATTGATATGCCATAAAATACAACCAACGAACCGACTAACCTTGAAGTCAACAAACGGTACTGTGAAAAGCCAGAAATCTACATTTTTTGCATACTCTCTCTATATCGGTGATTTGCAACAAAAGACATTGGTTATTTGTAAAATTGAAAAAGAATTGAAAGGTCAACCTATTTCATCCAATGTTGAAGTTGAAAGTGTGAGCAATTGAAAAATAAACTTGTAATTATAAAGAGAAATGAATTCAGGTAATTTCTATCTTCATTATTCTTATGTTGTCTAAAATTTGTTCTATAGGATTGGAAAACTTATTTATCTATCAACTCTTACATATAAACACACGTACACAAACACATGTATATAGAGGTATGCAAACATTAATGAAAATAACACTTGAATGAAGATTCATCTGTGCTTATATATTTCTACGTGTATATATGTTTGTGAGAGTGTGTATTGGTAAATGTGTTTGTTCTTAGACAATTCTGGAAGTAATTAAATTCAATGAAAAATTTAAAGGAACATGGCGAAGTGCCCTTAATTAAAACGGTACAGATTTACTCAGTTCCTTCACTTTAATTATCATAACTTTTAAACTCATTCCAAACAAGCCTTTGATTTTTCTCTTTTCTTTGTAATAATTTGGCCATTAATTAATAATGCTCTTTACATCTAATTGAGATTTACAGTCAGAGGAGACAAATTTCTATCACTCTTACAGCTAGCACTATCTTTAATGTATGATATTACAATATTGTAGGTAATTATTATAAAGAAGAAAGTGTTTTAATATTGAGGGTTTTCTTTTATAGCATATCAACTGCTACATAATGAACATACACCAAAAAATTTTCTCAAAAATTTTCACATAGCTTTTTTAAAATTTACAATATCTATCTATCTATCTATCTATCTATCTATCTATCTATCTATCTATCTATCTATCTATCTATCCCTTCCAGTACAGAGTGTAACATAAAGGTCAGTTGTTAAATGAAGTAAGGTTGACTGGAAATCAGTTTTCCATTTAGAATGGTTGCCAAATCAAAAGGCAAAGAACCAAGTTTTCCCTATAATTTAACTATAAATATTTCTCTCAGTCGATTGCAAGATTAAATGTCTCTAAGTCATAGGGAGCAATGGACCTTATTCTGCTATGTTGGTCCATGATATGTTGACACAAGCTTTGAATTTAGTTTGGTTTGTTTGGTTTTATGGCATATCAACCTTTGTAGGTTATTTAACGCCAAATCCATTTTTATGTAAATAATCTGTTCTATTGAAAACAGTTCAGTTTAGCATAAGTACACAGTTTAATTGTCAAAAACATTTCCATTTCAAAATATTCAAGCAGTTATATGTAATAATTCAGTTAAGTGTAAATACAATTTTAATGTCGAAAAACAGTTCTATTTGAAATAATTCAGTTAAGCATAAGGACACAATTTAAGTATAAGTACGGTTAAATTGTCAAAAACATTTCTATTTCAAGCTATTCAGTTTACTCAATTCATTTTAGCATAAGTATGCTGTTAGTTCTATTTAACCCATAGATAGGGCCCTATCAGGTGCTACCACTCCGGGCCAGAGTGGACCTGGGAGCGATGGCAATGAAGGGGTACTCTGCATTCCCCAAAGCTCCAGCACTGCTGGAACCTCACCATCAGATTGTTTAGTGTCATATCCAGGACACTCGTTAGGGGGGGGTCTTACCCCTCTGCAGAGGTGCAGTCAGTGTATTCTACAGCCCCACCTGACTGGGCAATACACAGATTTAAATGTCAGACAGTTTTATTTCAGATAATTCAGTTCAGCATAAGTACACAGTTTAGACGTCAAAAACAGTTCTATTTCGAGCAATTCAGTTCAGCATAAGTACGCAGTTCCAATGTCAAAACAGTTCTATTTTAAACAATTCAGTTTAGCATAAATATGCAGTTTAAATGCAAAAATCAGTATAGTGAAAGAAGCACAGTTTAGTTCTATTTAACCTATAGATAGGACCCTTATCAGGTGCTACCACTCCGGGCCAGAGTGGACCTGGGAGCGATGGCAATGAAGGGGTACTCCGCATTCCCCAAAGCTCCAGCATTGCTGGAGCCCAATCATCAGATTGTTTAGTGTCATATCCAGGACACTCGTTTGGGGGGGGGTCTTACCCCTCTGCAGAGAAGCAGTCGGTGTATTCTACAGCCCCAGCTAACTCGGCAATTTGAATTTAGAGTTTTCCTCCTCTTAGATGGGTTATCTTACAACGGCTAGAGAGCCCAGTTTGCCATACTGTTTTACTCATAACTAGGGAAAGAATTGATGGATTCATACATTTCTTTAAGGGAATTTGTGCATAGTGAATGTAATCAGCTGCAGCTGGAATTTAAATTCAGCTTGCCAAATTCATTTTCTGAGCCATTCTGTTACTTTTACATTATATATATTTATATACAGAGAGAGAGAGAGAGAGAGAGAGAGAGAGAGAGAGAGAGAGAGAGAGTTCATACTTATAATTATTGGCACTCACTTCAAAACTGACTTTGTCTATGAAAATTCCCTCAAATGACAATGATGTTAACAGCTCAAGCAGAAAGTGGTGGACATCTAGTGATAGTAGAATCAACCAATACAAATTTCAGGTGTGGTTCAAAATTACTAGCACCAAGTAAAGAATTCAATATATTTTTGTGAAAAAGTATTGATTTGTTGCAACATTATCAGGATATGTTTTAAATAAAACAAGTTACATAATCCCTGGAAAGTTCTTGAATATATGAACTTCTGAAAACATGATAGAGTGCACCTGCCATCCTATGCACAATATTTTTTCAACTGTCTCCTGCTCAATAAATCTGAGGCATTTCACAAGACATTTTTTAAAAATATCATTTTTGAATAGGGATAGTAATAATTGAATGAATATGTGCAAGTTTTTTGATAACTATATTTGAGATTTTTGGTATGCCAGAGAGATATGGAAATAAGCTACAATTTGCCCTTGAGTTATCATACCTCAAGTTACTTTGAAAGGTAAGGATTTCTGACATTGTTAATCTGATTTTAATAATTCTCTTAGGTTCATCTCTCAAAGAGACTTAACAGTCTTCAAACCTAAAGTCCCCTTTTCTTATTCATTGATAATAATGAATATACAAAGTCAATGACATTCCAGTTTATTTACTCTTGTTAATATTTATCAAGTTTAATCATAGACAAAGGTTATGGCAAACATTTATAAATCAGAATTCTTATATATTGCTTTAAAAGAAGCATAATTCTCTTGAATGTTATCAGTTTTTAATAGGATCCTTTAGCTTTATTCAGGTGTCTTCCATAGCCAGTAACTTTCTTGGAACATAATAACTAAGCTGAGAAAACTAGTTGGAGCATAATATCATATAAGGATAATTCCTCATATCAGAAATTCAGACAAAAATTATCTAAAACAGTTGGAGATTTTTTTCTCCACAGTGTCTAACTGTTTACATGATCTACTTAATAACAGAGATCACCTGTAGAGCTTATAGATTACAATTTAGCATTATTATTAATTTTGACTAATATTTTATTTCATCTTTCAGTCTTAGTCGGTTTTTTTGTCACAACTTACTTGGGTCATCATTTCTGTAAATATGATGAACAGCATGTATCATAGACAATAACAAAGAATTAGCTCATGGTAAGATTTGAATTCATGCCCTCTTTTGCCTCAGGAAAGTCTGGTTATCTATATCCGCTACTTTCCTAAGCTATGAGAGCAATTGGTATTACAAAAACCTAAATTAAATCTATAACTCATCCATTTATATTATCTCTCAATGTCCTCGGCAACATGTTTGTTGTTATTGTTCTTACACACCAGTTGTATTAATTGCATATTTTTATTCTAATCCTTTTTGATGAAGCATTATCAAAGATTATAATTGTTATTAATTTTGACTAAATCATTCTTTCATCTTTTAGTTTTAGTTGCTTTTTTTATCACAATTCTCACATTATTTCTACAATATCTTAGTTGGTAAAGCACCAGGTATGGATAACCAGTCTTCTTTAAAATGATGATCAATAAAAAAGTGATAAAAATTTTAAAATGAAAGAAAATACTAGTTAAAATTAAGAATAACAATGATTAACAATGCTTAATAAAAATAAGTAAATGAAATATGGAATATACTACTTTAACCAGAGAACAATCACTACTCTTATATAAAGAAAAGTTTGGAATGCATTCCAAATTTATGTCTAGCTTCTGCACCAAATAACTGTCAGTCACCACCAACAAAAGGGAAAAAGAAAGAAAAGAAAATATCAGTAAAAGTGATTTGTGAATACAAACATCATCAACCTTTTTGTCATGCCTTTTTATACTCTAAAATATTAGCACACAAAGTAAAAGAAAAATATCTTTATTTTTTATTTAATAATGAAGTTGTAGAGAGACCACATAGCCTTGAATGCTAAGTGAGAAAGAAAAAAAAAAAAAGAAAGTAAGTTTTTTGAAAATAGCATCAAGTACTTGTGAGGAGAAGTATAAATCCCAGACTAAAGTGCTGCTATCAAACCAAAAAAGCTATTTTGGTCAATTTTGAAAACTTGAGAAATGAGTTTCACATAAAACTAAGAATATTGTTTTCTGCTACTGAAATAAAGCCACAATATATGTTAAGTTGTATCAAAAATATTTGTTGTCCTTTAATTAACTATCTTATCTAATACTCTAAATTTGGTATCTCTTAATCTTCTGAAATTTTTTGAGTGCTCATAACCAAATACTTTTCTATCTAGTATTTTAAAGCATGACAATTGACAGATGATGATCATGTAATTCTAGCTAAGGATAAGTGAGCATACTCAAAATGTTTAGTTTTGGGCAGTATGATCAGATATTATTTCATTCCTTTCTGCTCCCAAATATTACTAGAAGCTTCAGTGACATTGAACTCCAGTTTAAAATAATGTCTGAAAATTCCAAAAATCTCAATAGTTCTGCTTGCCATAATACCATAAGCAAAAGGTATAGCTGAAAAGTATTGATAAAGTGTCGAGACAGAGGAAGTCTTTCGATATGTACATGAAAAAACTTTGGAGTAAAGATTAGTAAAAAATCAAAATACTTTTGATGCACTCTAATTTACGAGGTGCATACAATAAGTTTCCAGACTTTTTTGTACAGGCATTTAAAATTGTCGTAGACCCTTGAAAATTCAATGTTATTGCTATACATCTTATGAGATGACTGACCAATTTTTATGATTTCAGCTTCAAATGAACAGCTACAGCAGCAATTGGAATACACCCTACTAAAGCCTGATTTTCACAGCTGGTGGATTTCAAAAATGCAATCTGACACTTTAGAAGAATGATATGCAATAAAATTCTGTTTTAAACTTGGATAAAATGCCACAGAAACGTATGGAATGCTTCAGACTGCTTTTCGACCATCTTGCATGAATCAAGCATCAGTTTTTGAGTGGCATAAGAGATTCAAGGAAGGCAGGGAGTCTGTGAGGGATGATGAGAAATGTGGGAGGAGTCAATACACCAGAGTTGATTGGCCAAAGGGTTAGGGTTAGGCTTAGGGTTACTATGTTGAGGTTTTAAGGGAGTTCAGGATGAGATTCCGTTGGAAGAGGCCAGCCCTCTTCAAATCGGGTCAGTGGCATTTCCACCTGGACAATTCACCAGTCCACAACTCCATCCTTGTCACTGACCATTTGACTAAGATGGGCATCAAGATAGTTCCTCACCATCCCTATAGTCCAGATCTTGCTCCCTGTGACTTTTGGTTATTCCCTAAGCTCAGATGCTGTTGTTATGAGAGAATTGAGGAGATGAAAGAGGCTGTGACGAAGGTGATTGACACACTCACACAATAGGACTTCCATGGGGTACTCCAGAAGTTGTTGGAATGGTACAACAAGTGCATTGCAGCCAGAGGAGATTACTTTGAAGGGGACTAGAGTTTCATGTGTGTACTATCAATAAAAGTGCCCATACAAAAATGTCTGGAAACTTATCGTATGCACCTCGTATATAATTGCACAAAATATTCACATTTCAGATTCAGGAGCTATATATTTACACAAGCTTTCTTTTTAATGGCATTCTACAAATGCACATCGATGTGAGCAGCTATATATGTGTAATTGTTACATGATGGTAACTCTGACACAAGGCCATGTTAAAAATGAACCAAAAAGGAACAAACTCACAGGATATATTTTGTATGCTTTTAGGAGAAATACTACACAAACAATATATATGTGTGTGTGTGCACATGTATGCATGTGCATGTATGTGTATTTTAATATAATAATAGAATGACAAGTAAAAACAAAAAAGTGCTCAATAATTTATAAGTACAGTATTATACAATAAATATTCACAATAAAAAGAAAAAAATTTTTCTCTCTTTCAGTAATCAGTATAGCATCACAAGATGAAAAAAAGTTTTTATTTTTCTCTGTTTTGCTGCCTACCAAAGGATTAGCATTGATGAAACTTAAATTGTAAGAAAACTTTCTGAGTCTTTATATTATATATATATATAGATATATATATAATGCAATTAGAAGAAAACTCAAACCTTGTTAAATTATCATTATGAATTTATTTTGGCGAAAAATGTCATTATACTTTTCATCTCATCAGATGACTTCACACATTTAATTTGAGGTTGATACATTGAGCACTCCCATAGATTTATATGAAATTCCTCATATATTCTATACGTGAATAATCCACATCTATTGCCTTTGGACGCTGATTAGATATTATATATATATATATATATATATATATATATATATATATATATATATATATATATATAACCCCAGTCTCCCAGGCCATTGCCGAACACTCTATCATGCCAATATATATATATATATATATATATATATATATATATATACATAGATTGGCATAATAGAGTGTTCGCATTTGGCCCAGGAGACTGGGTTAGGAATAACTACTTTGCCAATCTATATATATAGATTGGCATAACAGAGTGTTCACTAATGGCCCAGGAGACTGGAGTTCAATCCCAGGTTGAGTCATACCAAAGAATCAAAAAATGGTACTCGATCCCTCCTTGCTTAACACTCAGCATTATAAGATATGGATCAAGGGTAAAGTGGAGCAATCCAGGAAAGGAGTAGCATCCTCCCCTACACCTCAGTGTAGTAGCTATTGAAAAGAGAGCCTTTAGGTCAGCCTTGACTATGGTCACCAACTTTGCATTAAATATATATCTTTAAAAAAAACAAGAAATTTAGAAATTGTAATCCATAATAAATTTATTTTGATTATTATATATATATATATATATATATATATATATATATATATATATGTATACATTGAATTGTCATATCTATAATTTTTTGCTTTTCCACATGTTTTAGTTATCAAGAGCTTCTTCAGGTATTAGTTTAAGAATTATTGTTATATAAAGTTTAGAATTTTAAAACTTTTTATAAAAAAGCATTCTTAAAATAACACTTGAAGAGGCTCTTGACAGCATAAACATATTGTAAAGCAATAATAATTATGCTAAGTTAATAAGTTTGCAGACTTTTCCTTTAAATATGCTTTTTTTCTATAGTTGGATTTACTAAGTGTTTATATATATATATATATATATATATATATATATATATATATATATATATATATATATAAAGTTTTTTCCTTTAATTCATTTAAAGCAGAAATTATATCAATATTTAAAAAAATATTCATAAGTATTCTGTTTGGTAATATATATTAATATGCCCCTACATCCACAATAAGAATGTTTCCATCAGATAACTGAATCAGAGAATAATAAATTCCTAGGTTTCCTACCAAAAATATCCTCTTTTTTTTGCTTTATACTTTCACACATGCACTTTATTCAGTTTCATTTGAATATTCTGAAAATCAAAAGTCAGTTATATAGTTATCACTTCCCAGAATATTTTTGCCCTTACATAGACACTTTCAAATCTTGGAAAACTATAAAACTTGATATTTTTCTGTAAAGTCTACCAATCTTAGAATTATATAACAATAACATGTCTATCAACACACACGCACACACTATATATATATATATAACAGCATTCAGCATAGTAACTAATATTCTAAGATGCAGACTCAAACTATATATTATCACAAATACTTGTAACGTTTGTCACATTATAAACCCATGAAATTATGAATCTAAATTTTTATATAACAATGCCATAATAAAACAAAAATAAATACATCAAACATTTTTTCAGTATTACTCTTGAAAATGACTAATGATGATTGAAAGCACTTGAGAAGAAAACTTTGGACAATTTCTATACAAGCTTCAACTAACATTCACAGTCATGTGAAAAGATGGAGAAAATTAATAAAAAAAATCAAACTATTAAACAAACTATATCTGCGGTCTTTAATAAAACTTGTTTAAAAGAGAAATTTATATATATATATATATATATATATATATATATATATATATATATATATATATATATATGTACACTACAAAATACACAAAATTATAAATACAAAGCAAAAAGTATATTCTTTGATTTATAACTTTAACTATAAAAAAAGAAAGAAAATCAATATTGGCAGCAGCAGATAAAATTTGATTGATGTACAATAAAGTGTCTGGTTCTTGTTTCTTTGCTTTTAATACAAACAGAAGTTTTACTTTCAGTTCTCTACAGTAAATTATATACAAACCATAACTGTCTGATTGGCAGCATGAGATTTAGAACACTATTTTCTTATTATGGAAATCAAAACAAAAAACTATCAGTCTATAAAATATTGTAATCTGAATGGATATCATGTTTGGTATTTGGTTTAAACTCCTGGAGATTGCCTATTTAAGGATAAGTATGAATAAAGGAATTATCTAATGCATTACAAATAGTAAAATATACAATATTGGATCAATAAGTCTGTAGCCTGAGATGGTTATCAGCTTGATTTTGATAAAGTGATCTATGAAGTACATTTGCAAGAAAGGAAATTATGTTGAAAAATAAATAGTAATAATAATAATAATATTAATATCTATCCAAAAGAATGATGATAGTTCTTTGTTTTACAAGAAATAGCATATGTATGAGTGAATCAGTTGCAAAGAATGACCATACCAAGCTTAGATGCAATGGATGCTCTTCTCATACCATATGGCATGTGTGCATTTAACCCTAAAGAAGAATCCTGGAAACCTTTACACACACTGAATATAATAACTGTGTGATTGCCCTGTAATGTGGTTTACAAGAGTTTTATTACAAAGGTTTCTCATGTAAATAATGGTTTTAAATAGCTTTATGTTATAACTATTTTTTATTAGCTACATTTTATAGTTAATATCATATTCCTTTAAATAGTAGATAAGGCCGGAGGTTTATAATTCAATTCTTAATTAAGAAAACTAACTGCTAATTAATTGACACTTAATTAAGGTGAATAATTCAATTTTATTTGTTTTATGATGTAGTTCTCCACACTAAATAGATTAAATTAATCTATAAAAATACAAATAGATTTCTCAATGGCTGGCTTCGTGTGAAACAATCTTCATGATAAATTCTTGTTGAATGTTTACTAAAAATATGTCCAAAAAACAAAGATTAATTGTTTAGGATTTAAAAAAATGTACACACCATTTTAAAAGAAATAGTTCATGCTCTTGTAATAATTTGTTCTAATTTTCTATTTTTAATAAAAGAAAAAAAGCACAAAAAACACTAATTTTTTCTTGTTCAGTAAACAGGCATACAACCTCACAAAGAAATGAAGAGACATCATCTTTCATATAGATATTATATATAAAACCTCTGATACCAAAAATAATATAGAGGAAATGCAAGGATATTATTTTATGTCGATTTTCCTTGTATGATTACAAATTGGTTTTGTAGTTACATTCAATCCAAGACACCTAATTATTTTTCTCTTTACAAAAAAGGCACATGAAAAGATCTTTTTTCCTCTCTCTCTCAGTGATTAGTATGGCATCACAAGATAGAAATATGACATTGAGATTATATTATTACATGTTTTAAGCATTTCAATAATTGATATAAATAACTACAATCGAGTGAAATTTCTCTGTTCATCCATATATCACTGAATCAATGATATTTTTTTCATAACATGAGAAATTTGGGGGAGAATTTCTTTTTAAAACCAAGAAGAAAATATATTTGAGCCTGTTATTAATTTTTACCTAAATTTATATATATATATATATATATATATATATATATATATATATATATATATATATATATATATATATATATATATATCATCCACAAACAAGCACCCCTTATCATTTTTTTAAATAAAAAGTTAATTTTCTTAAAAATCAAAGATACTGAAAATTATTATCTCAAGCAGAACTTATTACTATCAAAATGGATATTATTAGGAATTGTTTATTACCAAAATCTACAGCATTGGAACTTTGTTACCAAAAATATGAATATGTAGCAGTCAAAAAATAGGTACACTCTATGAAATGCTTATTGTAGTCTATATAGCAATTATATTTTCAAACCAAACTTGATCTTTTTTTGTTACAGTGTTTCAATGACAAGAAAATAGATTGCTGAAAAAGATACATACTTATATTATAGATAATACTTTCTTTCATATTAATTTTACATTGCTTTTTATTGCAAATAATTTCTTTGCTATTTCGAATTCATCCTATTTTCTCAGTACTTTGGATTAATGAATTGAGTGAGTTGTGATAAAAAGTAATAAAAAATTAGAATAAAAGAAAATTCTTCCAAACTTAATAATCGACAAAGCATCCTCTAAAAATAGATAAAATTGACCACAAACAGCTATCATTTAAAACAAATGAATTGACCACATCTAATTGTAAATTGTATCCTTTAATCCTCCAATATAAAAAGAGTAATCATAGGTGAGAAGCCAAGTGGATAAAAGAGCAATGATAACCAGCATATTTGTCCTTATTAATCAGCTTAACTGAATAATGTTATTTCAAGTCTGGCAATTTATGAGCTAAAAGATTTCCAAATAGAATTTTAAGACATATTTACCTGTCGTGAATACATATTCCTCCTAGTAATCAAACAAGACTAGACTGACTATTGTAAGAAAACAATTCCAGTCTCTGACTTCTTGAACCATGATAATATTTTTTTAGAAACATTACAGATCACAATACTGCAATAGAAGTTCTAAAGTAACACAAACTGATACAATTTTTTCTTCTCTGGGTATTTTGTCAAATGCACTGATAGTAATTTTCTTAAATGTAAAAAAGTAAACAAACAGCAAAAAAAAACCCAACTATGGTAATGTATGCAGATGCTGGCACCAATATTATGGGCACAATATTCAATTATCTGCCCTTAAGGAAATCTGTGCCACCAGTCTATGAAAATAAAAACCTTTTTACAATATAAACATATCTGTAGGAGTATTCCATATAAAAACAAAGACCACCAGACATCAGAGACACCAGAGAGATTTAATGAAGAATTAAATCATGTTTTAGTAAAAGCTGAAACAAAGGACCTATAGTCATTTTTGGTAATGTTGAAATAACACTTACATACATTCTTACCAAGGCATACAGAATATACAAGCACTTTATTAATGCATGTGAGAAAAACATGAGAGTTCTGAATCAAAATTGTAAATCATTTAAAAATTACATAGTAAGTTCAAATAAAACCTTTTCATGCATGCATAGAATTTGATTATTTTCTTGGAAAATACTTCTCAATCATCATCATCATGTCGAGCCACCAACACAGATCTCCCTGGCCCTCTCTCGCCACTCTTCTCTATCGTTCCTCGCTCCCGGGAGGTCTTCAAGGCTACATCCTGTATTGACACAGAGTTATTGTATATAGGTTCTAGCTGGTCATCCTGCCTTTGCTCGTCCATGTGAAGGGGTCCACAGGAGTATTTTTATTACCTTTATCAATCATTTTTTATGTTAAATAACATGGTTGAATTATTCTCTTAATCAATTATTTTCTGGTTTATTCTTCTATTAATATAGCCTTAAGAATTAATGACAAGCTTCTTATATCTATAATGAAATGTCTTCCATTTTTGTACTTGTAATATATATCCTTTATGAAAAATCTATTAGCTGAAGAGATTTTTGGATGATAAACACATGGATAAACACAGGTTTAAAATTGTTAAAAGCACCAGATTCTCTAATTACAATTTACAAACTTGTTGCAGTTACTCAAGAAATTAACTCTCTCTGACAATTTTTAGACAAATAAAAAAAATAGTAATAAACCTGTCCATCAATGATTTATCTTGAAAGAGTTGTATGATAATTTTCTCACCATTTGCTCAACTCTTTTGCCACTGCATTTTCTAATTTTTGGTAGCTTCTCGTGTCACATTCTCCAACAAAAAATTGTTTTCAAAAAAGGTTACTTTAAAACATAGTCAACTATAGTTGCACATAACATTGTGCGTTATCAAAACTTCCTTCAAGGATTCTCAATTGGGGGGAAAATACAGATGACTAAACAGAACATAGTATGAAATTTAACATGGCACAGCATTAGGAATTTGAAATTAGTCACATATGGCAAAGAAAAGGTTAAGAGTAAATAAACTAGTTTTCTTTTATTTAAAGTTTGTTGAGAGGAACTTGACTAATTCCATGACTTTAAAATTATATAAATGAATGAAGAAATCCACCAATTTTTATGTATCTAAATAAGTTGACATGTAAAATTTAATGAAAATTAGCCTAGTAACTTTAGCATTACATCTTCCATAAAAAGGAGGTAATTCTTTTTAGTTTTAATGACATTCAAAACCCTCTTGTTTTGAGTATTGAGTGAAAGCAACACTTATTTCCATAGAAAATCATTAGATGCTCATATATAAAATATAAACATAAACTCTAATAAAAATAAGCGAAAAGTCTTTGGATTTTAGTGTTACAGCAATGAAAGTAATGTTAGAAAACACTATGTATTACATAAAGTGATGAATTAGTGTATTGCAATGTGGTTTGTTTTAGTTCAAGTTCGAGAATC
>CAUZXS010002007.1:2500-55000 GCA_963585895.1 Sepioteuthis lessoniana
CCATATTCAAGAACATAGCATACACAGACACACACATGAAACAAGGTGTTTTTTTTAAATTGTCTTTTTTACTACTTATGTTTAAACTATTTTATTGAAATTATTTAAATTACAAAAATCATCTAATTACACATTACAACTTTAAAATAGATATTGAAAATAATTTCCTTTAACCTGAATACTGGTTTATACCAGCTTCATTACATTTTTACCATCTTTTACAATATCAGTTTACTTATGAAAATCTCCCTTTGAATGTGAGACTTTGATTCTTCAAGTGTATTGGTCTGAAGTTCTCATTTGTGAAAAACTGACTGTCACCAAGCACCTTTGACTCTGAGTCTGTGCTAGTCAAACTTAAAACTACATATGCTCTATCACTGATATTAAGCACTCGGACATTGGCATAATGGTAAGAATGTTTGCCAATGGCCCAGGAGACCTGGGTTCAATCCCAGGTCAAGTCATACCAAAAACTCAAAAAATGGTACTTGATGCCTCCTTGCTTAACACTCAGCATTATAAGGTATGAACCAAGGGTAAAGTAGAGCAATCCAAGGAAAGGAGTAGCACCCCCCTACACCTAGGTGTAATAGCTATAAAAAAGGGAGACTTGGAGTCACCCTCAACTACGGTCGCCAACTTTACCATATATATATATATATATATATATATATATATATATATATATATATATATATATATATATATATAAAGTTTGTAATAAAAACTATAAGGATCACTTTATATGAAATGAAATGAAACAAAACAACTCATATGAAGTCCTAAAGTTATAGTAAAACATGTTAGTTTAATTTTCTATATTGTCTTGTTTTTTTATATATTTTTTCTTATATATATATATATATATATATATATATATATATAAGAAAAAATAGGCTATAAATTCCAATGGTATATAAATATAAAAAATTTTTTTTTTTAAATATTCACGGGATATTTTAATATATATAATTTGCCAGTGTTTTGGTTTTTGTTAAACCATTTTTAGGGTAATTAAAAATGTTTTATCAAAAAATTATCAGGATTCACTGGCTTAAATTCATATCATCTGTATATATATATATATATATATATATATATATATATATATATATATTTACCAGCAACACAAATACCAGCAACACAGATTCTAAGAGTGAAATACCTACCACCATCATCTGTAAGCCACCAAACATCAATTGTTCCTGATTGCTTGTTATTAAATTGTGTTGGCTCTTCAATGTTGACTATTGTAGATGAGCTGCTTTCTGTTTTTGAGATTGGAGCATCTTTCCAAACTTCTTCAATGAAACCTGGATTGTCAAAGCAACTTCTCTTACAGGCAAACCTTTGCAGAATAATATCACCATACTTGATTTCAAGAGATGTACGCTGTTCATCAATTTGAGTCTCTGCAGATTGGAGATTTGGGACTTCTGGAATTTGAAAATTATATATTAGTATCATATATAATGACATAATTTTACCTTATTAGATATGAAAGTCTTTCAAAAAGTTCTAAGCTTCCCATTGGTGAACACTTTTGTTGTAGTAACACAATACTACTGCTAATAAAACTAGAAAAACTAATTTAGATTTCTATCTTAATTTCTGTGCAGCTGTGGCTTCTACCAAGTTGAGAAGTGTGTGACAAATCTAAAATCTGATTGAACTATAGAACTTTCTAACTGACCCTCGTATTAATTGATGGGGAGTCCCCCTTGGCATAGTGGTTAATGTGCTGGACTGTGATATTGTAGTAAGTGAGTTCAAACTCCAGTCATACTATAACTTTCACTTTTGAAATTATATCCTTGGAAAAGGTATAAACCTTCGTATCACTTTGGGTTAAATATTATCACTAATGTTCTTCTACAAGGATGTCTTTGGCATTGGATAACTCAGGAAGATTGATATACCATTAAACTATGAAACCGAACATATTAATTAATCAATTATATGTTACTAAAATAGTTGGACACTAAGTGAGATTTTCACCCCAGGTTTAAACACCTGTTCATCGGGTGACAAACTAAAAAGTTATAGGTGTAGATAGGATCTGGTGTACGTATTAACCAACCCTTCTGCATAGGCAGGATACAACACTTGGTCAATTTTTAAGCGGAAATTAACAGGTTTGAATTCAGTTTTCCTTCTCCTAGACTGATTGCCTAACCAAGGCTCACTCTGCCTCACTATTTACCCATAGCTGGAGGGAGAATAATTGTATCAATAACTTTCACAGGGGTATTAGTGCTATGTGAAATAAATTCACCTCTATCCGCAACTTGAACTCATGACGCCATGTCCATTTCCAGTAACAATAACCATTACACTATGGGTGCCTCCAAAAGGATCTGATGTAAAAGTGTGGGAAGTGAGATTTGGCATGGTGAGTGAGAGTCTGAGCCCTGATAGGGGAGTTCGATTACCAAAGAGTGGAAAAAGAAAAAGTCCAATTTTTTTAGGTACATGGCATTGCTGAATCTCAAAAAAAGTTGGCAAAGACAAAGAGGAGATCCAGAGATGACAATGAATTCATTGGTAAAGAAAAAGTCAAACTCATAGTCACAGAAAAAATACCAGTCACTTCATTTTTGATGTTGCAGATTCTCTGAACCAGTATAAAAAAGTTGTTCCTTGTCACTCTGCCAGTAGCTCACTAACTGACTAACCCTTTTCAAAAATCTGTTGCACCTACCACAAGAGTTCATGTGGTTGACCCTTTGCTGTTGGTCACACAGCTGAGCACCAGGTTCACTGGTAGAAGGCATGTAGTGTTACCAGTGCCAAATTAAAAGTTGTAACACAACACATTTCAAAATGACTCTGTTGTTTTCAGGATACAAAAGTTTATTGTCACTAAATTTTTCATAGTAGTCACCGAAAAGAGAGATATAAGATAAGGAAATGCATCAACCAATTTAGATAGACTGTGACTATAAACTGTGAGACACAAAAATATAGACAAAGACATAGTTATTATTATTATTATTCTTGCACCGGCTGTTTCCTGTACACACACAGAATTGGCTGCAGCCATCCCCCATCTTCAGAACCTCATCATCATTTGTCATCTGCCTAGTCTGGGGCCTGCTCTCTGCCTGTTCTGACTCCATCTGCCTGTATTTTCCAAATCTTCTTGTATATTTTCTTCAAATTATTCTTTAATTAATGCTTTAATCACACATAATCACAAAAATTTTTTAGTGACATGTCATTGCAAAATCTTTCTTGATATCTATCAAATTGTTTATCTTAATATTTTGCTTACAGCTGATTCTAAAACAAACTTGATCTTATTTTAACATGCATTGACATGTGTACGCAAAATAAGGTCTATGCAAGGTCTGACCTTTCCAAATCAAAAACCTGCAATTACAAACTCAAAGTTGAGCAAGCAAATAATTTATTACAGAAATAATTTACTAAAATCCCAAATTATTTTACAGGCAGCTACTATATTACAAGTACTTCTGAGTTTCTTAGAGTTGCAGCCAAACTAGAGAAACAGGAGGACATGCTTTGAGAGACTTATCTTTTAAAAGCCACCTCCAAGAAGGCTTCAACTGAAATGAAGAATATGTAAAAAGGTTGATAACCATGAAAAGGCCATCCTAATCTAATTAAAACATAAAGTAATAAATGTGAGCATCATAAATAAATGAATGATTATCGATTTCTTTCATTATCTAGAATCGTGACAACATTTTGATACACCTAAAATACAGGGTATTTCAAATAATTTGATATCATTTGAGATGTACAGAGAGTTTTGGAAAAATTTATATCATTTTATAATCATAAACTTGACCGATTATTATTCAAATAATCTCAAATTTTAACATCAGGTATAGAAACAATTCAAAATTCCATGTTTAATGTTTTAAATGCTTTTTCTTTTCCAGTGAATGGCATTTCAATAACTAAAAAAAAACCCAAAAACAAACAAAAATTGTTATACCTACCTTCATCAGAACTTTGAACCTCAATATCAGAATCTTCTTGATCAAGCAAATCATCAGTTATTTTTTCTTTATAGAATCCATTTGGGCTTCTCAAAATGCCAACACCAAAGTTAAGGTCAAAAGCATCACTTTGAAATAGAAATGAAAAGACAGATATCAGTTGTTGGTTCAAGTACTGGATTTATAGAAGGAATTAAAAAAACCTGGATGATTCATTGTGTTAATAAAAAAAAAAACACTGCTCAAGATTTAAAAGCTCTACTTGCTATGCCATTATGAATAAGACATTAATACAGAACTCAAGTTCACTCAATGCTACATCATTGCTAACTGAGTTATTTCCAAAAGTGTTTCTTGGTTTCTTTGGTTTCTTTGTTTAATGGCATATCAACTCTTTATAGGTTATTTAATGCCAAAGCCATTCTCCTAGAAGAACGGTAGTGGTACTATTTAACCCATAGCTGGGAGGATAAGGGGGTTCATACCTTTCCCAAGGGTATTTGCCCGAAAGTGAATGTAATAGCGCGACTAGAGTACGAACTCGCTTACTACGATTTCGTAGTCCATCGCTTTAACCATTACACCACGAGGACACCCCCAAAAGTGTTTCTGTTCATGCAAATATAAGTTCACACTGTACATTAGAACAGAAATTACTTTATTCTCAAGATTAGAGAACTAAGTGATTACTGTAAGTTTGTTTTCCTCTGATTAGTTGTCAAGCTACATCAAGCTCATACAACAAGATATTCAAAATGGCAAGATATGTTCTGGATAGATAACAGATATACAGTACAGTATTGGAACAAACAGAAATTTCCTTCTAGTCACTTAGTTTTAAAAACAAAGAAAAAAATACATTTCTTTCCAATTGGCATAAAACGGTTTGTTTTATGATTATGAATGTTAAATGAAAAAACATGTTTTCTTGATAGAATTGAATGAAAAAAAGATACTTTTTTTGCCTTCTTAAAATCTTGTTTGGAATCAATCAAACTAGCTGAAAAGTCCAACTCACATTACTCTTTGAAAAGGTTTCCAAACCTGTAAGTTAATTTAGATTTGTCAGTCCCTCTCCCCCAAACCCTTAATAACTCTTACAATCTTGGACAGTAAAAAAGATTTTGTGCTTGTTCAAATACTTATGAGTATTACTTTCAATAGAGTAAAGTTCATAAAGGGTTATAGAAATCTAAGCTAGGTAAGATGATCAAAAACAAAAATCTGTACTCGATAGATTCAGCTAAAGAAAGGCTAGAGAAGAGGCTAGGTAAAATGGTTACAAAAATGAAAACAGTCCCCAAAATTTGTGCTTTCTTATCAAGTTCCAATGAAAAAAGTATTTAAGAAAAGTTTTCTTAACTCTTAGACACTGAAAAACAAGTCAATAGAATAGAATTTCAGTTAGAATTTCAATATTGCTTATAACTGTCTGATTTTTCACTTATTCACTTAGATACCAACTTTTAGAGCCATTAAGTTTAAAAGTGGTATTCCACTGTTCCCTTTAAATAGTAGGGCATTTTTAATTTCTTCAGTCCTGTAAAAATTGGTCTATATTCTGCACCCTCGCTTATATTTTCTTTCTCCTTGGCTAATTGCCTTACCGAGGCTAAAAACCTGAATCTTGGCTGAACCTGCTAGTAATCATATGCTTTAAAATATGCTTTAAAAACATGCATGTCTAGGTTCACACAGCACACAGAGTAGAAATTAGTTTATCCTCTAAATTAGAGCATTTTAATTGTATTTCTCTAATATAAATCTTGCTATGATGTGCCAAGTTTGTTTACAGTTATCCATATACACAAACATAAAGAAAATTTTAGTAACTTGCAGATGTATTATTTATTAAGTATATATTCAGTCACATTGTTTTGTGTTGTTTTTTTTTCACTTATTAGATATTACTGTTATTCAACAACAACAACAACAAAAAAAGAAGAGGAATTTACAACATTTTACTTGAAAGAATTCTACTCACTGAATAATGTTCAGATAATCTTTTAAATTCTCAGGGTTGTCTGTTTGCCAGTCATTCTTATACCCCATCATCATGGTGTTTGGTCGAAGTTTTCCTAAGCCATTTATCTGTAAAACAAAAAAAAAATAGATGAAATATCATATTGTATTTATTCAACCCCAGTGACACATGGTATGTTTTTTAGTGAAGTACAACTGGTTTGAATTCAGAATTTTTCTTCTCCCAGATTGGTTGCCATACCAAGGTTAAAAAGCATAGCTGACAGAGAAGACAGATAATCAAGTAATTTTTTTTATTCAGAGAAATTTGACCAGGGATAAACATCTTTATTAGACATTGAATATATATAAAAACTGTGACTACTGAAAAAGTAAAATTGTTTGGTTTCTTTGTTTAATGGCATATCAACCTTTTCAGGTTATTTAATGCCAAAGCCATTCTCCTAGAAGAACAGTAGTGGTACTATTTAACCCATAGCTGGGAGGATAAGGGCGTTCATGCCTTTCCCAAGGGTATTTGCCCGAAAGTGAACATAATAGCGTGACTGGAGTACGAACTCACTTACTACGATTCCGCAGTTCATCACTTTAACCATAACACCACGAGGACACCCCCAGTAAAATTGTGAACAAATTTATGTATAGAGTCACATTGAGATTCTGTACTTAATTTTGAACAGCTACATATTCTTATTTTTACATTTTGTTAGCAGAGCTCAGAACACATCTCCTACATCTGACTAAGACCTCTCTAAAAAGGTTATCCTGCATATGACATTATACAGCATCCAGTGTTGAGTCTTCAGTTCTGGAGCTCTGGAGAGTGTGGAGTCTCTTCTTCATTGCCATTTCTCCCAGGTCCACTTTGACCCTGAGTATTAGTACCTGTTAGGGTCCCATCAATGGGTCAAATAGATCTGTTCAAGAAGTATCTTTATTGATTTTGAACTACATCAATATATTAGCTCTTAAAACATATGACTTTGCAACTCTGAAGTTTTATCATTTAGAGTATTCGGACTATTGTTTTCATCTTTATTGTTATACTCACTGATGAGTCCTTCAGCCTCCTTCAGGTGTTTCATGTCAAACTTAGAAGCCTACATGGAACTTTGAACTGGACCTTTTATTTAATCCATCAGGATAGAGTGTTCTAATTCCATTATCCAAAACCAGATACAAGTGTTAAGCTATAGTAAGTTTTCCTTAATATTTTTTCCTGATTGTTTTTGGTTTATGAATTTGTATGTGAAATCATCCGGAGGTTGCAGGTTCAATCCTGACTATAGATTAAATAAAAGGTCTGGTTTGAAGTTCTGTGTAGGATCCCAAGACAAAAAATATCTGAAGAAGGCTGAGGTGTTACATATTGACCCCGGTCAAGCTGTCAAAAGAAGAGATGCACCTGTGTAAATAACAGGTGCATCTGGTTGAAGATATCAGGGGATCAGGGGATAACCTTGATTGTCGATGGTTTGAATTGAGTACAAATGTGACGCTCGCAAGAAGTAGGTGAGCATCAAATTATTATATAACCCCGGCGACAGGAAGTTCTGCTCAGTTGGAGAGAAGATGCTGGAATGAGAACCATGTCCCAGTGGAGGCTGGGCCCCCAGGCCCCCGGTTCAGCAGTCCAGGAGAACAGGAAAGAAATACTGTTATAGCCAGAAGAGTTGGGGGGTCAATATGTTGCAATTCTGTTCAGTCTCCAACTCACCTCTCACACACAACCCTTTCAATAAAGTGAGAGGTATATTTTTCTAAAGAACTTTGTCCATTCGTCTTTATTGTGTTGGATATGTTTCTGCATGCATCTGCATATGAGTATGTTACATGAGGGATGCATCAGCCAAAACATTGTGAATATAGCAATAAAGGTGAAGACAATAGTCCAAATACATTAAATGATAAAAATTATCAAGCTTCATCTAAAAAATTTACACAAATGAGTTATGAAGTGTTTACCTTTTTCAAGTGATTTTGAACAACATTAATACATTGGCTTTTAAAACATTAATATTTCAACTAAGTATTTATCGGTTTAAAATGAACACGAAGATAAGATATGTTTTTCTACCATATATAATTGGAAATCCTAATTGTTAGATTGACTCTGGCATAAAATAACACAACAAGGGTGGATATACCATAAAACCAACCAACCAACCAACCAGTAGTTTTCATTTGTTTGAATCCAATGATTAAATGAATAACACTGCTCAAACGATGTGTCTATTTATGTTAAAGGGATTTATAGTAGAACATTATACAATCTAAACAGATTGTATTAGGTATTATTTATTGCCAAATTCTACAGCATCAAAACTATGTTTACAAAAATAAAATTGCAACATTGTTTAACTGAATTTGGCATAAGATAATCCAACAAGGTTTGACATACAATAAAATCAACCAAGCAACCAGTGATTTTAATTTGTTTGCTTCTGGTGATTAAAGGAACAATACTATCAAAAAGATGTGACTATTCATGTTCTGGTAAATTTTAGGTGAGGTTTCATTTAAATAACAATATTGGTTTTGATTTGGGAAATTAATAAATATATTTACCTGTAACAAATTCTGTGCTCCAATTCGAAGACTAGGTGCACATACACTACTATAAAATGCCTTAATCTTTTTAATAGTGAACCAGTTGTAGGCAGACATTGACTGCAGACGTTTTTTATGTTGTGCAATATCACCCTGCAGGGAAAAAAAAACAAATAAAAAACAATATTATTCTCCAAAATATGGTACTTTTTTGAATTTTCTGAATCCTTTTCAAGCATAAAGTATATCTTTTCATTCTTGTTTGCTTTAAATAATATTTTCACATACTAAAATTAAAATGCTTAAAAAAATTCTTTGTGCTTTTTCTCTTCCATGAAATTACTTAAACTTACATTCACTCGGTCATCAGACCAAATCAAACATCTTAGGGATTGTCATCAGATTAAATCAAAGGTCTTCAGCATTGTCATAAGATCAAGTCAAAGGTCTTAGGCATTATCATACGATCAAGTCAAATGTCTTAGGGATTGTCATAAGATCAAATCAAAGGTCATATAGATTGTCATAAGATCAAGTCAAAGGTCCTAGGCATTGTCATAAGACCAAACCAAAGATCTTAGGTATTGTCATAAGACCAAATCAAAGATCTTATGTATTATCATAAGATCAAGCCAAAAGTCTTGGGAATTGTCATAAGACCAAATCAAAAGACTAGGAAATTGTCATAAGACGAAACCAAAGGTCTTAGGCCCGGTCATAATGTAATAGTGCAGATTGGGGCCAGAGTCTAGCCTACTAGATTTAATAATGAAAAAAAATATTTGGAGTGGATTTTAGAAGATTGGGAGAGTAAATTGTTTTTTTTTCAAAGAGTGATGCAATATATTGTCACCATGAAAAGAAAAAGAAAAATATTGTTTAATGTTTGGCTTGCAGAAAAATTACAAAAGCATTGAAATTGATTTTTCTAGCCAGGAAAGAAAGAAAGATAAGCTGGAATCGGAGAAATCACTAGTGAAAACAAATGTTTCACTATTGGGGTGGCAGAAAGCAACAGTGAACGGAATTAATTGTTAAAGATTTAATTAAAGGCCATTGATGATATATGCCCACTTGGGAACAGAGTAAGCAATTATATAAACTGGATTTTTGCCAACAGTTCGAGAAAGAGTGTGGCAGAGTGTGGCAAAAGAACTTGTAGACTTGACTTGAGGCTTCTATCAAAAGGGCCTTGTGCCAGATGTGGAGATAACCAGATCCTCTCACACCTCTGTTGTTTCAACAAGCTGAAGTTAAGATTAACATAACGCACTAAGAATACTTAGTGAGTCTATGTGAGAAAGACTGACCGTAGACTTAGACTGACCATCGCAGGATAGGGACTAGATTCTGAGACATTCTGCTTATATTTATGGGGAAAGGAACATCAAAATAACAACAATTATTTCATGATTGTTAACTGATTTCTTTTTATACTAAAAACATTATTATTTCATTATTCAACCCCCTGTTTGTTCATTCTTTGGACTTTAAATTTTATTTTATTTTTTTTATCATTGAATAATCAGCTGGTCTGGTTATTTCAGCTTCCAGCATGAACACTAAATCTAGTTGCTTGGATCTAAAATTTACAATATGGGCAGACTGCTGATTCAGCTAAGATTTGATCCCCCGCTGGGGAAGGTCTGACATCAAGTGATTGAATGAACTCCATGACAGACATCTTCATAGCTGGTGTGCTGTGAACAGGTTGACCCTGAGTGAGTTGGCCGGATGACCTGTTTCATTATAAGAACAAATCAAAAGTCTTAGGCATGGTCATAAAACCAAATCAAAAGCCTTGAGTATGGTCATAAAACAAAAACAGAGGTCTCTGGCCTAATCTGATCTTAAGTTGTATCATCATATCATAAATAGCTTGAAATTTAATCTTCATTCAAACAGCCATTTAAATGAAGAAATAGAAAAGTGACTTATATATTTAAATTACAAACACAGAAAACACAATGTTCCAAAACTGCACTTACCAAGAAGACATGTCCACAAATAAGAAGAGAAGTTTTTGTTATTGAGTTCACAAAGTCTACAAGTTCAGGACGATTTCTTGGGTAGCCACTGAGCAGTAAGATTTGAGGTCTACAAAATAAAAGTTTTAAATGTAATGAATAAAAAAAAAACTAGTTTCAATTTGTCTATCAATATCTTAAACTTAATGAGCCAAAAATATTTCTGGAAATTCTGATATGATTATAATTTCTAGAAACAATAACGGAACCATAAAATAAAAACTCTATCCATTAATCCTTGTAGTCTGTCATTAGTAACTGTCATTCAATTAAACATCAGTCTTTTGTTTGCAATCAGTTTAAATTTCCAACAGTTTTATTTGACTCATAGATAGAACCCTATCAGGTGTTACCCCTTCAGCCACAGTGAACCTAGGAGGGCTGGCAATGAAGGGATATTCCACATTTCCCAAAGCTCCAGGATTACTGGAGCCTCACCATCAGATTGTTTAGTATCATATCCAGGTCTTACCCCTCAACAGTGATGTAGTCAATGTATTCTACAGCCCCAGCCAAGTATCTTAGTATGACACTAAACAATTTGATGGTGAGGCTCCAGTCTAAGAGGTTTGGGGAATGTGAAGTACCCCATCATTGTCTTTATTCCCAGGTCCAATCTGATCTGAAATGATAGGGTCTTATCTAAAACAAATGACTTACATTAAATGAAATTGTTAGAAATAGAACTGTTTTTACATTTAACAGTGTGTAAACAAATGACTGATGTTTAATTGAATTGTTACTGATACATAGCAATAATTGGAACCATTTGACTGTGTGCAAATGAATAGTGTTCAATCGAATCATTAGTTTTAAATAGCTATACTTGAAAGCATTTCACTGTCTGCAAACAAATAATTAATATTGAGTAGAATTATTACTGTTAGATAGTAATAATTGTACTCATTTGAATTTGTAGAAACAATGCAAATAAATTAGTTTTGACTCATTTAAAAATGAAATTACCTACAAACTATTCAATTAAAAATCATATATGAATATCGATTTAAATGTGTACAAATAATTGACTGATGTTAGATTGTAACTGTTACATAGCAATACTTGAAACCATTTAACTTTGTGCAAACAAATGATTAATATATAATAGGAATATTCATATAGGATAGAAATAATTGAAACCATTTGACTGTGTGCAAAAAAAAGAACTCAGGTTCATCTAAAAATGTTATTATCAAAATGTGTTTACAAATCATATATGTAATGAATGTATAAAGAGGATTTGGCATTAAATAATCTACAGAGGTTGATATAGCATAAAACTGAAAAAAAAACCCAACCAACCAAGCCTAATAAGCAGTGACAATAAGCAGTGACATCTATAAGCAAACAATATATGTACTAAACGATAAAAGAGATATGCTGGCTGTTAAATTTTCACAGATGTTTAAAGGAAGAATTTAGAAGCTAGAAGTTATGTTTCCATTTACTAAGCTTTATTTAACACAAAGCCAGAAGTATATTGTGAGAATCTATCTAACTAATAATGGTCTACTCGCCTAGCAAGCTAACTGTTATGCTATGAGAAGCATGCAAATTTTTTGTAAAGGGACAAGGAAGTTAATTTTCTCTTTTTTTTCATTACATGTAAAAAGTTAATATGAGCAATGCATATGAAAACACAAATGTGATACATGCAAAACATTTCTGCTTGAAAAAGTGAAAAGTTATTATATATGATAAGAATAATTGACATGCGGGAACATATAATTAAACATATATGGAATATATAAAGAAAATTTTTTGTAGGGACAATGATATTAGTAAAAGTAAAGTAAAGTAGACGACTGTAGTTGAGGGTGACCTGTATACTCCCTTTTCAATAGCTACTACACTGAGGTGTAGGGGAGGGCGTGACTCCTTTCCCTGGATTGCTCCACTTTACCCTTGATCCTTACCTTATAATGCTGAGTATTAAGCAAGGCGGCATCAAATACCATTTTTTGAGTCTTTGGTATAACTCGACTTGGGATTGAACCCCAGTCTCTCGAACCATTGGCGAACACTCTACTCATTAGGCCATAAATCAATAAAATTATAACTATTTTAATATATTGCTTCAAATTGATAGTTTCTTTAACAAAGATAGCAATAATGATAATAATATTCCTGTAATGATTACCGATGTATGTTCTGTTGAGGTACAATGGGTATAAAACAAAGGACGGAAAGTCGAAATGTAAGTATCTTTGCTACCATCGTAACACTAGCTAGATGGGAGATAACTCCTACCGTCATAAATAAAAAGAGTTAAGCCTCTTGCATGGGAGATTAACAATTATATTTATAATGTTCTATTGTAATGTGACTACATGTGAACAAAAATCTATTGCGAACTTACCGGAAGTTTTTAACATGTTCATCAATGTAGGCAAGTTTTTGGGTTGAAGTTAAAGCATTTTTGTAAGCATGGGCCTGAGAGGAAGAACCCCAGTTGATCTCTGAAATAAAGAAAGTTTGTTTTATTTTATCTGAGCGAAAAATATCATGTAATTGGAAGTAGTAATTTTTTAAAATTGCAACCAGACACAACAACTGTTATGGAATAATGAAGTAGACAAGTATCATTTCGTAAATTGGAATAATAAAAAGATAGAAAGAGTGCTAAGGTCACCTGTTGATAGGTGATACTATTTAAACAAAGATATTAATGCTTAAAAAAATGTTAAAACTCAAAATTAGAATGTCTCGTTTTAAATATGAATTTTCTAAGGTTGCATGTCATCATGTCAACCAGTGTTGAAGAAAAACCTTCAGAGGACTGTGTATACATGTATACAGGGAGAGAGAGAAATAGACAGCCAGAGAAATATATGAATGGACATTAGAGAGAGAGAGAGAGAGAGAGAGAGAGAGAGAGAGAGAGAGAGAGAGAGAGAGAGAGAGAGAGAGAGTAAAAGCCAGAGAGTGAGTGAGAGAGAGAAAGTTTCTTTATCTGGTTTCTATAATGTTTTATCCAACTTGTGTTGTTTGCTTGTCACTAAACAGTGACTACAAAAATGTATGATTCTAAATGCTTTACAATTTCATCAAAAAAATAAAGTTAAAGATCATTGCTTTCATCAACATGTAATATTTTGAATTCTAAATTGAATTTTTTGTTAGAAATGTAAATAACAAATTTGTATTTCAATTTTTTTTTTCTTACCTGGTTTTTTTTTCCGAATATAAATAAAAAGTGCTCCTGTTAGAAGAAATGTAATCATGGCGGCAATGTGATCAATTAGAAACATAATGGAAATACATAACACAAATGCGAACAGACTCATCCATGCATTGTAATACTTAAAGGCTGGCCGGAATCCTGTTTGAAAATAAAGAAACAATGTTAAAAAATTAGTTTAGATATTATATTCTGTTTAATTTCACATACAAAAATAGACAGTATCAATATTTACAGATTATAGCAATGTTTGTATCTTGGCATTGATATGTGATAGCAATGGTTATATCTTGGCATTTATATGTGATAGTAATGTTTGTATCTTAGCATTTATATGTGATAGTAATAGTTGTATCATGGCATTTATATGTGATAGCAATGGTTGTATCGTGGCATTTATATGTGATAGCAATGGTTGTATCTTGGTATTTATATGTGATAGCAATGTTTGTATCATGGCATTTATATGTGATAGCAATGTTTGTATCTTGGTATTTATATGTGATAGCAATGTTTGTATCATGGCATTTATATGTGATAGCAATGTTTGTATCTTGGTATTTATATGTGATAGCAATGTTTGTATCATGGCATTTCTATGTGATAGTAATGGTTGTATCGTGGCATTTCTATATGATAGTAATGGTTGTATCTTGGCATTTATATGTGATAGCAATGGTTGTATCTTGGCATTTATAAGTAATAACAATGTTTATGTCACAATATTTTCAGTCCATGACAATATTTTTTCAGTTTTTCTTATATAGTTTGACAATTATGTGGGGATCTGCATTCATTCTTATCCTAATCATTATAACTTCTAACTTAAGATAGCTCTATGGTATTAATAATAGAATACTTCCCCTTGCCATTAATTTGTTTATTTCCTGTTGTCTATAATATAAATTTTATAAATAGGATGTTTGGTTGTTTAGGTTTTATGACATATAAATCTTTGTAGGTTATTTAATGCCAAATCCATTTTTATACAAATAATCAGTTCTATATCAAACAATTCAGTTTAGCATGAGTACACAGTTTAATTATCAAAAACATTTCTATTTCAAGCTATTCAGTTAAGTGAAACAGTTCTAATTCAACCAATTCAGTTTAGTATAAGTATAGATTTTGTTTACAGACAGTTAAATGTCAAAACAGTTCTATATCAAACAATTCAGTTTAGCGAAAGTACTGTTTCAATATCAAAAACAGTTCCATTTCAAACAATTTAGTTTAGCATAAATATGCAGTTTAAATGCTAGTACACAGTTTAATTGTTAAAAACATTTCTATTTCAAGCTATTCAGTTTCATCAAACAGTTCTAATTCAAACAATTCAGTTTAGTATAAGTATGCAGTTTAGTTCTATTTAACCCATAGGTAGGGCCCTATCAGGTGCTAACATTCCGGGCCAGAGTGTACCTGGGAGCAATGGCAATGAAGTGGTTCTCTGCATTCCCCAAAGTTCCAGCATCACTGGAATCTCTCCATCAAATTGTTTCGTGTCATAATCAGGACACTCATTGGGAGGAGGTCTCACCCCTCTGCCAAGATGCAGTCGGTTTATTCTACAACCCCAGCTGACTGGGCAAAAATAGGATGTGACTTAACAGCAAGTTTAAAGACTAATGAAGAAGCAATGGGAGTCACCAATGAGATGGCTTGTAGCTGTTTCTACATCATATAACAATAAAGATATCCTGAACTGTCACTTACCAGAACACCTGTATGGTGACTATATGTATGCATGTATTTATAAATAAATGAATTTAAAAAAAAGAGATCTGTTTAAGTAAAATGTCTTACCAGGCATTTTGGATGTAGAAGCATCAAAACAGGCATAATTGATAAGTGCATAAGAAATCAGGAAAAAGTTAGATATAATTGGTGCAATAGCATTTAAGGAACCTGAAAATAAAGAGAAAAATTAATCTAAAATGGAAAATAGATCATTTGAAATTCATCATCTCATATATATAATATTTGTGTCATATAAGATCTTGAGCACTTTTACATTTGATATTACAGGTAGACTAGGTAAAAGTATTAGTAGTCTATACTTTCTGTGTAAGCACTAGCCAACCAGATACCTCAACTTCTTATATAAGACCCAGGTGATACTTTACAGCCATTTTGGAATGAAAAAAAGAGGAGGATATTATTTGCCCTCAAATAGAGTAATTATAATTATCTATAGCATAGTAGGAATAATTTAATTATAATTGTCTGTGATAAGATATTTGTCAGTTAGAAACAAAGAATAATTACTACTATAAGTAAGTATATTTTCAAACTGAGCTTTTTTTTTCTTAAGTTTCAATGCTGTAGAATTT
Source organism: Sepioteuthis lessoniana (assembly GCA_963585895.1). Classification (NCBI taxonomy): domain Eukaryota; kingdom Metazoa; phylum Mollusca; class Cephalopoda; order Myopsida; family Loliginidae; genus Sepioteuthis; species Sepioteuthis lessoniana. The sequence continues at coordinate 18,546 of CAUZXS010002007.1, forward strand.
GGTAATAAATAATACCTAACAATATTTGTTTTTGGTGTATAATGATCCACTAGAAGGAATAAAATCCAGGTATCTTTGGTTTAGAAAAAAATGAACTTTTTATTAAAAAAATTGTTAGTGATGTACTTATTTATAGCTAATATTGTATTTACAAAGCTAAGTCTGGCACATGGTCATTCATTTATAGGTGATATTAAAATAGGTGTAATAATGTTTAGGGAACTTGAAAATAAGATTGGAAAATTTGTTAAAAATTGAAAATTGATCATTTAAAATTCATCTTCTAAAATACTAGGTAAAATACTAGGACTCTCTACTCTTGGTAGGATAACTGGTCTTGAAAAAAGAAAGAGACTGAATTCTCAGAGGAGTCTTGTATGGGAGAATTTGAGGCAAACTAGTGTACCATTTACCTGTTATCAGCTCATCCAAAATCTGAGACTGGTTTTACACAAGACTGCATTACTACTAATGAATCATCTATGTAGTCAAGAGAGTCCCTGTAGTACAGTGGCTAACGTTCTGGATTGTAACATCACAGTAAGTGAGTTCAAACTCCAGTTGTGCTATTACATTCACTTTTGGACAAATACTTTCAGGAAAGATATGAACTCCCTTATCCTTCACAGCAATGGGTTAAACAGTACCAGTATTCTTCTTCTACAAGGATGGCTTTAGTATTAAATAACCCACAAAAGTTGATATACCATTAAACAAACAAAACAAACCTGTATAGTCATTTTCTAAGTTTGCCTGGATTTAATAGTTATAATTGATAACAATGGATGTATATTAGCATCTATATTAAGTACGTATGTACAAGGGTTGTTCAAAAAGTTCTTAGCTTTATCCAGAAAGAAGAGCATAGTTGAACATTTTTGTTGTGGCAACACACTACCAGTTCTTATAAAACTAGAAACACTGATTCAGATCTTTCAGCAGTATTATACAAAACAGGGCTAGGAGGAAAACCTGGCTGCCAATGATATCTAGAATTATTGCATAAGATCTTAGCTTAGTTTCAGGGGATCTTCTCAACCCTCACAAGTATTAGTTGGGCATACTCATGGAAAAGGGTGCAGGGATACAATAAATAGAGATATATCAAATTATCTTCCTTATCAAAAGAATTGGAATGTCTTTTAGGTGTCCCATACAGTGTCACATAACAATCCTAGAAACCCATTTTCAATCTCTTTTTGCTGCTGTTCTTTGAACAGCACAGGTGTTGTCTCTGACCCTACCAGGGAGCATTAAAGCCACATGGCTATATCCACTACATAAACTAAACCTTTTTTTATTTTAATACCCCTTCCACATACTGCTTGATCATGGAACGATATGTGTATAGTTCTAGCTGTTGAGACAGGTTTGTGTGTTCTTTCTTTAAATACCACTGGTGTATACATTGTATATATCAAATGTTAAATGATCTTGTGCATGTAAATGAGTTGATTTTATCTTCCCTTCAATTAATCAGTGTTAGAATATCACAGGTATACTAACACTAATATTAGGCCTTGGTGTGTTGGGGATTCAATCAGATATCTTCTTCCTACCACTTAGTATACCACTTAGTATAGCTGCTTTAAAAAAAACGATTTCATGACAAAACCTGCCTAAAATAAAGTGCAATTGAATAAAAACTAACATGATGATGAAAGGAAACTATATATTTTTCCTTTAGTTTAGTTTAGTTTCCACTTAAAAACAAATCATGATTACATACTCAAATGAATTAATATTTAAAACTTACCAATGCACACCATGCCAACACAAACAAAGAATGCTAACAAAATAGCTCGTCTTGGATCTTTATTTGGACCACTCTCTTTGGCAAAAAAATATATGGCAGGATAAATTTTATCTTTACATAAAGCCTGGAAGAAAAAAAAAGATTCTTTTATTCAAGGAGATTCGAGAAGTGTTTTCTTTGGAAAATGTTATATTTTCACATTTTTGACAAATTAAAGAACAAATAAATAAAATAATATATAATATATATATTATATATATAATATATATATTATATATATAATATATATATTATATATATAATATATATATATAATACATAATATATAATAATATATATAATAATATATATATAATTTATATATATAATAATATATATAATATATAATAATATGATATAATATTATAAAATAATATAACTGAAATTATAAGCATTTTGTAAACTTACCAGACATCAATAAAAGGCCAATATAGTGAGGCACTTAATGAAACTCAAACTCTATGAATGGCCTTGTTAACCATCATTTAACAGTAAGAACCTAAACATTGCCTATTTTATTTGTTTGTGTGTTTGAGTTATATGGCATATCAACCTTTGTAGGTTATTTAATGTCAAATAAACAGTTCTATTTAAAACAATTCAGTTTAGCTTAAGTACATGGTTTAATTGTCAAAAACATTTCTATTTCAAAGCATTCAGTTTAGTCAAACAATTCTAATTCAACAATTCAATTTAGTATAAGGATAGTTTTTGTTTACGCACAGTTAAATGTCAAATATATATATATATATATATATATATGCATTCAATAAGTTTCCCGACTTTTTTGTACAGGCATTTAAAATTGTCATAGACTCTTGAAAATTCACTATGTTATTGCTATACATCTTATGAGATGACTGACCAATTTTTATGATTTCCGGTTCAAATGAACAGCTACAGCAGCAAGTGGAATATACCCTACTAAAGCCTGATAGTTACAGCTGGTGAATTTCAAAAATGCAATCTGACACATTAGAAGAATGATATGCAATAAAATTCTGTTTTAAACTTGGAAAAAATGCCACAGAAACCTATGGAATGCTTCAGACTGCTTTTTGACCATCTTACATTAATCGAGCATCAGTTTTTGAGTGGCATAAGAGATTCCAGGAAGGCAGGGAGTCTGTGAGGGATGATGAGAGGTTTGGGAGGAGTAAGGAAGTCAATGCACTCTTCAAATTGGGTCAGTGGCATTTCTACCAGGACAATGCACTAGTACACAACTCCATCCTTGTCACAGACTATTTGACCAAGATGGGCATCAAGACAGTTCCTCATCCTCCATATAGCCCAGACCTTACTCCCTGTGACTTTTGGTTATTCCCTAAGCTCACAGGCTGTTGTTATGAGACAATTGAGGAGATGAAAGAGGCTGTGACGAAGGTCATTGACATGCTCACACAAGAGGACTTCCATGGGCCCTTCCAGAAGTTGTTTGAACGGTACAACAAGTGCATTGCAGCCGGAGGAAATTACTTCGAAGGGGACTAGAGTTTCATGTGTGTACTATCAATAAAAGTGCCCATATGAAAAAAAAGTTTGGAAAGTTATTTAATGATCCTTGTATATATATATATATATATATATATATATATATATATATATATATATATATATATATATACCCACTAATCCAATGGGACATTAATATATATATATATATATATATATACATATATACATATATATATATATATATATATATACATATATATATATATATATATATATATATATATATATATTAATGTCCCATTGGATTAGTGGGTAGAGTGTTCACCAATGGTCTGGGAGACTGGGGTTCAATCCCAGGTTGAGTTATACCAAAGATTAAAAAAAATGGTACTTGATGCCTCCTTGCATAACACAGCATTATAAGCTATTTATCAAGGGTAAAGAGGAGCAATCCAAGGAAAGGATTTGTACCCTCCCCAACACTTTGGTGTAGAAGCTAATGAAAAAGGAACCTTTGAGTCACCCTCAACAACAGTCACCAAATCTACTTTATATATATATATATATATATATATATATATATATATATATATATATATATATATGTGTGTGTGTGCCTGTATTGTCATATAATTTGTTATGTTTATAAAGAAAGGGTTAGACTCACTATAGGGCAATGATAACCTGCTAGACTAGCTATATAACTATTAGTTGATAACAAGGTGGACAGACAAAAAACCAAAAAACTAAAATATTACTCACTTGAAAGACTTTTGGAGCACTGACTAGACTAGCCAAAGCAGATGATAAAGTAGCAGAAAAAATACCTGCCAAAATGAGATAACGAGTTGCAGATGCAACTTCTATAATCTGAAAAAGAGATTTAAAGAAATATGATGATAATATAATGAATCAAATATAAAATTCATCAAATAAGAAAGTTTGTCAAATGATATAAAAGATCAAATATATATATATAAAAAAGAATCTATATCGTATTGTCTTAAACAGTCACATGACATATTTCTAAATACGAATGCTGATATATTGATTAAATGGTTACCCCTTTCTCTGTATATATAATTTTCCCCTTGTTTTTTATTTCATTTAAAAATCCATCATTGATCTAACATCACTTGATATCAACCTTTCTATATCTTGATAATGGTTCATTAGAACTGAAACATTATAGCATTGATTTTTTTTACATTAAATTCTTCTCTTTGGATTTCTTTGTTTTTCAATTTTTCTCTATATTATAAATAAATATAAATAACCAAATCCTAGCTAATTTTTTTAAGAAAAAGTTAATTTTCTTTGAAACAAAGTATACCTCTATTTCATTATTTCTAGTGAAACATTATAAAATCAAAATGGATATTGTTAGGTATTATTTAAAGAAAGGAATTTTTGTTCTTGTTTCTTTCTTTGGTCGAGCAAAGTTTCTTTTCTTACAGAGGTGCATATTTCACATGATAAACATTGGAGAATCTAATGGTGAAAATATTGAGCAGGCGACAAAAACAAGGAGTTTGCTTTTTTGAATGTTGATAGCCCTTCTCAAAACTATGAAGAATATTGATTATTTTCTACTTTAAATTCTTCTCTTTAGATTACCTTGCTTTTCAATTTTTCTCTATATTGTCTATAGATAAATCTTCAAGTCTTCCTTCCTATTTACACATAACCAGAGACAGAAGAGATGGATTCATAGCTTTCATAAGGGCATTAGCACAAAGTGAAATTGCTAACAGCCACATTCAAGATTTGAACTTGGTTCACTAATTGTATTTTCCTACTGTGATAACCATTAGACCATACTTGCCTCTCCATAGACAGTATCTTATTCATTTCAAATTAACCAGAAACGTACAAAATAGCTTCAAGAAGAATAAAAGATCCAAAAATAAACAAATAAATACTAACCTGTAAATTATTGTGAAGTCCAGAGGGCTTGCAAAAATAATCTAGGCAAATTTGGGCATCAGCATTTACAATGGGATAACTTAAATTGTAAATTCTGGTCGCATTTTCAAGTGTTATGTTGGTTAGTTCAGGAACAAAGACATCTCTTAACATGGAGGAACCTCCAGTAATGACAAAGAGGGAGTAGATTATAGTCGATATTAAAATTGCCAGAAATGTGCCTTTCGGAATTGCTTTTTGAGGATCCTGTAATGACAAAATCAATCATTGTTTTCTTGTGTTTTTTTTTTTTGTGTTTTTTTAACTCAAAGTTTATCTAAAGTTCTATAAAATGTACTTATATATTATACAATACCAGGCTTACATTCTATATAAATTAGATTTTAAAAATTCATGTTAGATATGGTACAGGAAACCTGCAGAATCCAGGAGGTGCAATATATCTGATACTGAGAAAACACAGAAAAATCTTTAAAAATAAAAAATTACAAGAGAATAAATCTATTTAGATTTGTTTCTTAAAATACTCTTTTCCGATAGAAATTAATTCGTAAGTGCTGAAAATTTTATTGAATTTGAATAAATAGTTGATTTTGACAAAATTTTAAAAATTGAGGTGTAATTTACAAATTTCTCTTGATACAAATTGTTATACATAGATATGTAAACAACAATAAAATTCTTTTCTTTTTATATACAAATCAACAAAGATAATTTTGATAATCAAAACTTGAATACGAACCTTCAAATCTCCTGAGATATTGGCTCCAGCCAAAATTCCAGTTGCTGATGGGAAATAAATTGAAAATACACTGAAAAATGACTCCATGTTCCTAAAATCTGGTTTCAAATTTTGGATCAGAAGATCAACTGAAATATAAAAGAAAAAAAGGTACATATAAAAAAAACCATGCATCAAAAGTTAAATTACATTTTACATTACTGTCATTTGACATTACAGCTAGGCCTATAAAATATGCCAAATGCATCTCAGTAGAGGAGCGCATCCCCCCACTTCTCAATGAGAGTCCTGGATATGACACTAAACTCTCTGATGGTGAGTCTCCTGCTATAGAGCTTTGGGGAATGTGGAGTACCCACTTCATAGCCATTACTCCCAGTTCCACTCTGACCTGAATGGTAGTACTTGTTAAGTTCCCATCTATAGGTCAAATAGAAATAACTAATATTAAACTGACTTGGTAGTCTTACATAGCAATACTTGAAACTATTTAACTGTATACCTACAAATGATTAATATTAAAAAGAATTATTGGTGTCAGATAGCTATTCTTAAAACCATTTAACTGTGTGCAAATGAGCTCTGGCTTGTTCAAAATGTTCCTACAAGCTATTCATTTACAAATCATATACCGATAAAATGAAACGCAGTTTCTTCCAGGCAGCAGTTGTATTGATACTACTATATGGATGCACTACTTGGATGCTTACTAAACGGCTGAAGAAGAAACTAGACGGCAATTACACAAGAATGTTGAGAGCAATATTGAACGAGTCCTGGCGTCAACACCCCACAAGACACCAACTATACGGCCACTTGCCTCCCATCACGAAAACTATACAAGTTAGATGAACCAGACATGCAGGACACTGCTGGAGAAGCAAGGACGAACTCATCAGTGATGTACTCCTATGGACCCCCTCATATGGCCAAGCAAAAGCAGGATGACCAGCTCAAACATACATACAGCAGCTATGTGAGGATACGGGATGTAACTCTGAAGACCGGCCAAAAGCGATGAATGATAGGGAGAAGTGGCGAGAGAGGGTCAGGGATATCCGTGCTGGCGGCACGACTTGATGATGATTATATATATATATATATATATGAACATGGTTTGGCATTAAATAACCTCCAAGCATTTATATACCAACCAACCAACCATCCATCTTATATATATATATATATATATATATATATATACATATTGTATTATTGAAGCTACCTCCCCAGGGCTATAGACCTTTAATATTATAGTAGATTGCTAGATATTTTTCATGATAAACTTTGGCCTCAGAACAGGGAAGTATTTTTAAGTAACTTTAGGAGGGAAAGTCGAGAATGTCTTACATCTCTTCTAATGTGGTATGTGTTGTTATTTACTAATTGGAGCTTAGTTTGATACAAGGTTTCAAGTATAGGGCACTCGTTTAGAATCAAATTTACTAACAATAATCTGTGAGCTAAGCTTGCTAACCATTATACAATGTAAATCACCCTTAAATATGTTATGTTTTATTTGAATTGCTGACTGTAGAGAAAGAATATCTTTACTTATTTTTTGTTTTACTCTATCTTACAAGCAGTTAGTGCTGGCCGTCGCAAGCAAAGATTTATCCCAGACTTACACTTACTCACACATATGCATGAACGCCAATTCTCACTGATTTGCCTTCCCCATGAGAGAACCAACAAATTAAAATGAACAAAGAATGCAAAAATTTTCTACCGAGCCTTTTTATTCTTCTGTCTGCCAGCTCAATTTCTAGTTTTACTCACCTGAGTCAAAAGTTTTGCAATATTTTAGAAATATAAGACACAATCTACCAGATATGGATGTTTTACTGAGCTTGTAAAGGTGATGAACAACACTGAACTGTAAGATGCCAAGCTTGCCTGATACTCTCTAAGTGCTACTCACTGGATTTGCCACTATGGCTTGGAATCACAGCCTTTGAAACCATGGTTTTAAGCCTACCTGACTGTTCTATGATTACCTTCACTTTTCATACAACCAATGTTTTTGGTCACTTCTGCCGCGTAATGGCCCTGTTCAAACTCATAAAGCATAAATTCCCAAATTAGATTACGCTGCATGTTCATCTGTGTGACTTTCAAATCACTCAGAGAGTGAAGCAATGCACAATGTGTCAGAGCACCAACTACCACAATACTACTAACAACTGCAGTTACCTCCCATAATTTGAACTGATTTGGTCACAGGATATATCAAAATATTGCAAAACTTTTACTCACCCTAGTAAAAGAACCTTGGTTTGGTTTCTTTGTTTAATGGCATATCAAACTTTGTTGATGCCAAATCCATCATTCTAGAAAAACAGGAGTGGTACTATTTAACCCATAGATAGAAGAATAAGGGGGTTCATAACTTTCCCAAGGGTATTTGTCTGAAAGTGAATGTAATAGCACGACTGGAGTTCGAATTTGCTCCAGCACTTTTACCATTACACCATGAGGACACCCCAAGGACCTTGGATACTCCCACACATTTTTTTCTTTTCTCCATTAAAGTGTGTTCCATTCTTTCTTGAGATTTTCTAAACTTTATAAAAAATCCTTTTGGAAATAGATTCCAAAGTTATAATACAAAGAATGAATTTTTAAGTTCTTCTTACCATTGTATCCAACGAATCCCATCATTTTCCTTTCTTCAGTGGCCGGCAAAAATGTGCCCACAAAGTAATTCATAATGGCAATTGACAAAATCATCAGGAGGATAAGTTGAGCCTGTCAAAGACATAATTTGTTTTAATTTGTAAGCAAAATAGAATTTAAGATAATTTTATCAAATGACATGAGAAAAGGAATAAAAAGGTGAGACTGTTTTACAATATTTTGTGAGTGATTTTGCAGACTGTTGTTCTCATCTTTATTGTTGTTATTTGTAACACAACATATTGCCATTGTATCCTCTGGCCTTCTTCAGGTGTTCCTTGTTTATCTGGGCATAGAAATGATTCAAAGTGGGAAATCCCTTTTAAAGTTTGACTGTTGATCTAACAAGGCATTCAAGAAATAAAATATTTCTTGAATGCCTTGTTTGATCAACAGTCAAACTTGAAAAGAAGATATCCCAGGTTGAATCATTTCTATGCCCATATAAACAAGGTTACACCTGAGGAAGGCCAGAGGATACAGCAGCCAATACATTGTGTTACAACAAACAACAATAAAGATAAGGACAACAGTCTGAAAAACCACTCACAAAATAGTGCACATCAAGCCTCATCTCAAAAATTCAGACTGAGATTGTTATAAAAAGAATGTCTTAATTAAAAGCAGACGTTTCTACACTTTTTTTAATTCTATACTCCACTACAACAGCTAAAAAAAAGATGAATGTAACCTCTTACTATAAAAATATAATGTACCCTCTTAGTATTAAAAATTTACTATAAAAAATTATGTAATAAGGGCAGCTCATTTTGTATGGTCTACAAACATGTTTGTTTCATGGGCTGGCAGGTACTGAAAAAGAGATCTATCACGATGACATTTATTAGTACCAAAGATAATCACTGGTTGAAACGTCCAGTGTTTTTGGCCTTCAAACGTCTAACCTACTCTGCCAGGTTGGTTCAAGAACTGCCGAACTTAGGAACCAGCCCAAAGACTCTGAATTGCTGTTTCAAAAAATTTCACTTGCCATTGTTAGTGTTGTATATTGGGGGATGAAGAAACAATAACACTTTTAAATAAAAAAACAACCTCTCTTGTTTATTATGAAAGATGGAGAAATGGTTGTGTGGGAGAGAGAGAGAGAGAGAGAGAGAGAGAGAGAGAGAGAGAGAGAGAGAGAGTCAGTCAGGTACTGCTAGGGAAATACTAGGTTGAGATACATCTTCACAGAGCCTTACTTCTTCATTCTGTCTCCACAAGACTGGCACAGGGCCAACTTAAAACATCTTCATTTCTTCTTTGTGCTTCTTTCATGGAAGATTGATACAGGGCTGTCTCTCAACCAGGGGCCATCTGCCCCATCCCCCTGGGCTAGTGCCCAAAATGGTGTGATGTCTAGTGTTACTGCTTACCTGCTGACTGCCTGAAGTTGAGAACTTCCATCATTATATATTTTTCAGATGCCTATACACTCTTCAGATGCAATTCATGTGGCATTTCCACTGTCCCTTGTTTACCTTAAGATACAGGTGCACATCCTATTTTAAAATTCACAATCTCACATGACCCTCCAAAGGTCAATAAGTAAAATTAGGGGCAACACAATTTCAGTTCTTTCAGCAGGGATTTTGAATTAAAAAATGATTACCTCCCCTTATTTCTTTAAATAATAATATAAATTTGAGTTTTTGAGTTTTCCAACCAATAACAATTAAATCATTTGACTAAGCCAAGCTTATTAATATCAAAAACAATATTAATTGACTATTTTGTAAATTTTTTTTACTTACCTTTGATTCCCAGGCCATTCCAATGAAAATGATTGCCAAAAGTACGCAACATGTTATGATTCCAATAATTCGGACATCATGTAATGAATTGCCAGTAATTACAAAATCATATGCCTGTGAAAAGAAAATTTTCAACATATAAATATCATTATTTGAGTTTAAATTAAATTGTAACAGTTGTGTGGTGGCTGGAAGAATGTCATACATATTTACCAACCCCTCCGCTTGTGTAGGATATGACACAAGGTCAATTTTCAAGCGGAGTTTAACTGGTTGAATTCAGAGTTTTCCTTCTCCTAGATTAGTTGCCTCACCAAGGCTGAAGAACCAAGTCTGCCCTACTATTTACCCATAGCTGGAGGGAGAATAATTGGATTCATACCTTTCCCATACCTATGTGAAATGCAATCAGTCTTATCCAGGCTTTGAACCCGTGTCGCCATGTGCATTTCAAACGATCATAACCATTACACCACAGGCACCTCCAAAGAAGAATGTTATATGGGGACATTTTTATGACGTGACACTGCTAGCTTATAGATATGCATATTTGTACATACACACGCATGTGCTATGCAAATATGAGCACATAGAATATACACAGAAGGAATATAAGTGACAGTTAGTAGCTGAACAAATATTGTTCTCTACCTTGATGTCATGTTGTATGTACTTCCAACACTCCAATCTGACTGTCACAACAAACAACACTATACCCTGCCGAACTTAGTCAATCCAACTATATAGTGCATTTTTCTGACTGTTTTCCAAGTATTTATTGTCGAAGAGTTTAAGCCCCACTCCATTTAAATTGGTAGATTAAAAAGGCTATTATTCTAGGCTGGTTCATATAAGGTTAAACAAAAAATGGTTTTAATACTTTGATAATTAAACTTACTTTTACATCAACCCCCCCCCTGGTGTAATGGTTACTTATGTAGGGAGATAATAAATAATTATCCCCTGTGTTGGATTTTTCTCATTAGATAACTGGTGCAACAAAAATCTTCTTGTCAAAAGTTGTAATTTACTTTATTGATATTTTGATACATAGCTGCATTGTTTTTATATTTAAAGATTGCATAGTGGGTAGAGTGTTTGTCATTGGCTTAGGGGACCGGGGTTCAATCCCAGGTCAAGTTATATCAAAGACTAAAAAAATGGTATTTGATACCTCCATGCTTAACACTCAGTATTATAAGGTACGTGTTAAGGTTAAAGTCGAGCAATTCAGGGAAAGAAGTAGCACCCTCCCCTACACCTCGGTATAGTAGCTATTGAAAAGGAAGCCTTTAGGTCATCCTCGACAATGGTTGCCAACTTTACTTTTACTTATTTCATAAAACCAATTTCATGTGTTTCAATCAAGATGGTGCCATCTACTCATTAAGCCTCTTAAATTAGTAGACTAGTTCATATACATCAATAGCAATATCTCATCTACTGAAAATGATGTTAACATATGCATGGATTAGGTATCGTCTGCTTTTGACAAGTTAATGATTATATGAAAATCTGATCTCTCTAATAAAATAAAACAGGAATTCTTTCAAGCTATAGCTGTATCAATACCTTTGCATGGTTTCACCACTTGGACATTAAACATTAGGAGAAAAAGCTGATGATTACACAAGAATGTTGTGTGCTGTTTTGAACAAATCCTGGAAGCATCACCCCACAAAACAACAACTTTACGGCCACTTACCTCACATCACATAAACAAACTAACAAACAAGTAAAACAAGCAAGACATGCTGGGCACCGCTGGGGAAGTAAGAATGAATTCATAAATGATGTTCTCGAATTAGTTTATACACAGAGATACACCAGTGCTGGCTGAAAAGAAAAAAATTACATTCTTCAGCTCTGTGCAGACACTGGATACCATCTAGAAGACCTTCCAAGAGTGATACTTGATAAGGATGAATGATGAGAGGGTCAAGGGAAAATGTGCTGTTTGTACACCTTGATAATGATGATAATGATGATGATGATGATGATTTTCTTATTTCAGTTTTTATTCAATTGTTAATTTTTTTATTTAGTTTCTTTAAAGAATTTGATTCACTTACCCATATCAAATCACGAACTGTTTCAGAAAACCCAACCACATACATAGCAGCACCCAGAGCATTTGCAGCAGAGAAAATCAATCCAAAAAACCCAACCACATACATAGCAGCACCCAGAGCATTTGCAGCAGAGAAAATCAATCCAATGGCACCACCAAATTCAGGTCCAAGACTTCGAGAAATCATGTAGTAAGCACCACCTTAAAAAGACAAACATATTAATAAGATTTTTGCTTTTAATTTTGAAATTGTTTCATTATGCCAACATATATGTTGGCACGGGAGATTCATTGATTAAGATCTAGAATTTACAAAAATAAATTTAAAAACAGCAAATGAAAACAGGGAGGATTTGAAAATTGGATTTATAATGAAACAGAAAAAAGGAGTCAAAGTGAGGAAATCATCAACACAAAAAGCAGGGTCAGTGTCTGTAAGATGGGGAGGATAATGAGGAATATCTAGCTGATACATAGTTTGGTTTAGTTTGGTTTGGTTTTATGGCATATCAACCATTGTAGGTTATTTAATACCAAATCCTTTTTATAGATATATACTAAATATATATGATTTGGTTTGGTTTGGTTTTATGGCATATCAACAATTGTTGTTCAATTAATGCTAAATCCTTTTTATAGATATATCAAATATATGATTTCTAAACACATTTTGTTGATTATGATTTATTACTTATTGTATATTCTGGAGAGAATGTCCCCATGGAGTTGTGGCAAGCATACTGAACTGTAGCATCAGAGAAACAAATTCAAACTGAAGTCATGCTATTACAGTCACTTTCATACTAAAACTCTCGGGAAAGGTATGAATCATCTTATTTCCCCCAGCTATGGTTTAATTAGTACCACTACTGGGCCGTTGGAATAATGAGTAGAGTGTTTGCCAGTGGTCCGGGTGACTGGGGTTCAATCCCCAGTCGAGTCATACCAAAGATTCTAAAAATGGTACTTGATACTGCTTTGCTTAACACTCAGCACTATAAGGTACTGATCAAGGGTAAAGTGGAGCAATTTAGGGGATGGAGTAGTGCCCTCTCCATACCTCGGTGTAATAGCTATTGAAAAGGGAGCCTTCGGGTCACCCTCAACTAAGGTCACCAACTTTACTTACTGTCCTTAAGATTGATATTAAAAAGACATGCAAAGATTAATATCAAATAACCCACAAAAATTGATATAAACAATGAAATTAAATCAAACGAAACTTTATGGCATATTTTTGTCATTTTATCAAAAAATTACCAATAAATTTCAACATATTATTTATAAGCACAACAATCACTGAGTCTATCAGGAGATTTTATGAAGATAATGAAGTTACATATCCCCTTTCATTTCACCATTGGTACAAATAGCGGACATTGATAACCATACAAAGATTAATATTAAATAACCCACAAAGATTGATATAAACAAAGAAATCTAGCCAAACCAAAATTTACAGGATGGAACGATAAAATAGTCGCCCTAGAAAAGAAGACATGATTCCATTTCCATTAAATGAAAACCGTTTTTCTTTTTTTGTTACAGACCATCAACTAGTTTGCTAGTTGTGTACAAATCCCAAGAGCGATAGGAGCCTTCTATCATGTCTGAAAGTGGCACAATGTTCAACAAGTGAGATCAGAGATACACCACTGTACAACTCATGCTCTCTACTGATCCAAGTTATGACAACAGGACCATTGCCAGCACCCTCAAAATGCAAATCCGCACAGCTCAACTCATCAGACAACCCTTTGGAGGTGGTGGAGCGGAAGAACACCACCAGGAAGACCCGGACCAAGGAGTTCATCGAAAAGGTCCAGGCAATCATTGATGAAACTCCCCAGCAGCCTATTTGGCAGATTGCCAGAGATTTAGGCATCTCACACACAACTGTGCATGAGTGAAGGAGGACTTGAAGTGTAGGTCCTACAAGCCAGATCTTGACTGAGAAGACAAAGAACCTCAGGCTAATCAAGTTCATCAGGCTTCCTTTCCTCCCCCAACCTGAACCCGCTGGACTACTTTGTTTGGTCATACGTCGAAAACATTACCAACATGACCTCCCACAACACCAAAGCCAGCCTGATCACCACCATCTGCTGAGTATTCGCTGAGCTCCTGTCGGCACTTGTGAAAAAGGCATGCTCTCAATTCCAGATCCGTATCGAGGTGGTGATTGAGGCTGAAGGTGGCAACATTGAATAGATGTTAGCTCTACTACATAATCAAGTTACCTGAATTGATTTTTTCAATAAAAGTTTTAAAATAAAGCTGTAGTGTTGTTTTCTTTTGGACGACAATTTTATCGTTTCAACCTGTATAATATATTCTTGTCATTTTGTCAAATAATTTGCAATGACTTTTAACTTCTTATTTTAACCACAACAATCATTAAGTCTATTAGTAGATTTTGTGATGATAATGAAGTTACATACCCCCTTTCACTTCACCATTGGTACAAATAGCAGACATTGATAAAGATGTAAGACCAGTGACCACTGATGAGAGCAAAACAATGAGTAAAGAATATCCAATGCCAGCTTGTGCTGTTACCCATGTGAGACGTAGAAAAAGCATCACCCCAAAAATGCTTAGTAAACATCGGACCTGTTGGCATAAAAGAAAAGAAAGATTAGATTAGTTTTGCATCAAAGTTATTCAAATATAAGAGAAAGAAAAAAAAAGGTCATTTAATTAAAGTCTGGTGCATATGGTCTATATTTAATTTCTTTGATTTTTAAGATTGTGTTGCTGCTCATGGATATCTTTTAAGAATATATTTTCAACTTAGCTGGGTTTTGATCCCAGCTTTGAGAATCTTGCAAGTCTAGCCCCACTAAAGAGTTGTGATATAACAAAACAGTCTGTTTGTGGATGACAATCAGACATTAGCATAATGGTTTGAGTGTTTGCCAATGGCCTGGGAGACCTGGGTTCAATCCCAGGTCGAGTCATACCAAAGACTCAAAAAATGGTACTTGATGCCTCCTTGCTTAACACTCAGCATTACAAAGTATAGATCAAGGGTAAAGTGGGTCAATCCTGGGAAAGGAGTAGCGCCCTCTCCTACACCTTGGTGTAGTAGCTATCGGAAAGTGAGCCTTTAGGTCACCCTCGACTAAGGTTGCCAACTTTACTTTATTAATGCATGCATGTGTGTGGATATGTGTGTGGGTGTTATATCCGAAACTTTTATAAATACGATCATAAAAAGTTCTTTCCTTAATACAATTTTTCCATTATGCCTTTTAAAATTTCTTGAGCATGAATGTAGCAATTATATACAAAAGTACTGCTCATAAATGGTAATGCCAAAAGTCTACACCTTATTTCATTTGGACATGCTGTAGAAATTACCTAAATCTTTAGAGTGCATATATATATATATATATACACCATGTTAATACACCCACTTATTCTTTTCTCTCTTGCATGAGATGGAGCTGAAAATTCTAAGTTTAATCAAGTGTAACTAATTTAAAGAAACTTGAGAAAAATATACTTTGTATACTGACTGTAGGATGAATATATGGAATAGTATGTACATTTTATGACTCAAGATTATCCCCTACTTGGTAAGGTTGAGGATTTTTCAGACCCCCTTATATATATATATATATATATATATATATATGAATGAAACTTTTAATAATCAGTACATAATTTGAATATTTTGGGTTTTAAATCTGCTCTGCAATACCAGCATCATGCACTTTTCTTATTTACATTTTATCTTCACTTATTATATATATATATATATATATATATATAGAGAGAGAGAGATAGAGAGGGAGTATTTCAGAGCATTTGAAACAAAGCAGCTGCCTCTCAGATTATCTATGTTGGTTTTAATCTCCTTCATTTTCCAGATTGTTGCTGGGAAATAGTTAACATTTTGATATATCTAATCATATATAGTGAAATCCTGCCTTGAATGATGGAGCAGATCTCTTGCGTGAAGACATATTGTGAAACAAAGTCTTTAATGATTGTTCAAGCAAGATACAGAAAATTCAGTTTCAGCACAGGTGTTAGATTTTCAAGTTAGCCAAGAACTTTGAAAATCATGACATTTGCGAGAAATGTAGGGCAATAGATTCCAGATGAACTAAACCTTGGTTAACAAACTGAACACCCAAAAATATCACCAGATTTCAAGAGTTAGTCAACCAAAGTCTGTCCTGATCTTTGGAACAGAGGAGCCAAAAACTTGGAATCTTCAGTGTACATATTTATATAATGTAACAATATATTAATATTGCTATTTGTTTCAAATGTCTTTTTTTTTATCAGAGGATAGTACAAATAACTTTACATGTTATGAAGGTTATGTAAAGCCAAATAAAAGTTTTTTTTTAAATCCAGAATACTGTTTTGTTTATTATTCAAATATTCATTATCAGCACATTTCCTGAGTTGCTTTTATTCATTGATTCTCACAAATGTTTTAACAATTTACTTCATTTTAATAGACACAGTTTCAAAACATCTCAGCCTGTAGATTTTGAAAACTAACAAAGAGGATTGTTTGGAAATCTTTAAAAAAGATTAAAATACAAATAGCATTTTCATACAGAAGTAAAATTCTAATTGTGATTCTTCTTATCATACCTAACTTATTGTTGATTCTATTTTAATCCATTGTAAACGACATCTTTAATAATAAACATGGAAAATGTGTTTTTTTACAGATAAAAATTATACTATTTTTGTTGGTTTAATTTAGCTTTATTTTAGACAATGTAAATATTAAGGTAAATTAAATACTCACAAAGACTCCTTCTTGCCAACCAAATTTAATGCCCCCTGAAGAAACTGGTGAAGGCTTCTTTACTTCTTCTGGAACTGGTGCTTTTGCCTAAAATAAAGAAAACATTTTCAGTCTTTTCTCTCTCTCTCTCTTGCATACAAAGCAATCTTTGTAGTTTTCACAGAAGTTTATTGGGTGAAGGGAGCCCCCATGGGGTAATGGCTAAAGTGCTGGACTGTGGCCTCAAAGTAAGTGTGTTCAAACTCCAGTCATACTTTTATATTCACATTTGGACTAATACTCTTAGGAAAGGCATGAACTCTCTCAACCCCCCAGTTATGGATTGAATAGTACCACTACTGTTCTTCTTTAATAATAGCTTTGGCATTAAATAACCCATGAAGATTGATATGTCATTAAACAAAGAAACTGAAACCAGAGGTTTTTCAGGTAATTAAAACCATTTTTGAAGTTTTATTAAAAATATAAATATTCAATGCAATTGCTTAAAATCTGTTTGAGAATTAATTCTTTTATTTTTTTAATTCTTTTTAATTTTCATCAGAAAATAACAAAAAAAATGTACAAATGAATTTTAATTTTGAAATAGTGTCAGGTCAGTCTAGAAGTTTTATATCAGTTGATTATCGAACTGGATGACAGGAAAGTCATTGTTATTAAAGAACAAAATTGGTTGTTTATTCTTTCATGAACAGGTTCTGTTTGATTCACACACACACACACACACACACACACACACACACACACACACACACACACACACAGAGGGATACTTATACACACAAATACTTGTATAAACACACACACAGGAACACACACACATACTCACACACACACATACATACACACACACATACAGAGGGATACTTACATACACAAATACATGTATATACACACACACACACACACACACACAGACAGAGGGATACTTACACACACAAATACATGTATACACGCACACACACAAGAACACACACACACACACACACACACACACACACACACACACACACACACACAGAGGGATACTTACATGTACAAATACATGTATACACACACACACGAACACACACACACACAGAGAGGGATACTTACATGCACAAATACATGTATACACACACACACACGAACACACACACACAAACACACACACACACAGAGGGATACTTACACACACAAATACATGTATACACACACACGAGCACACACACATGTACTCACACACACACACATACATACATACACTCATGTTCACACACACACACACACACACACACACACACACAAACATTTTTAAATGATTTCAAAGTTTCTTCTATTCATTTTTATTTTTAGATAAAGCATTATCAATCATCATCAATCATTATTATTGATTTTGATCATGATCCAGTCGTTCTCAATACCTAGAACTCATCAGTTTGTTATATACGTTGCTCCACTGTCAAATCACACACGAGCACACACACATGTACTCACACACACACACATACATACATACACTCATGTTCACACACACACACACACACACACACACACACACAAACATTTTTAAATGATTTCAAAGTTTCTTCTATTTATTTTTATTTTTAGATAAAGCATTATCAATCATCATCAATCATTGTTATTGATTTTGATCATGATCCAGTCGTTCTCAATACCTAGAACTCATCAGTTTGTTATATACGTTGCTCCACTGTCAAATCATTTGAACTGCAAATTTTTACAATTTTAAGATATAAAGATTCAATTTTCCTAGTGGTTGATTACATCTCATATGTGCTGAATTTCTAAAATGTTGATTGATTGATTGAATAATGGCAAGATATATTTTAAATATAGACAGCAGAATGAGAAGAATCTACCTCTAAATTACCTAAAGAAAAATATTTCTGAGGCAAGGAATCAATATTATTCACCAATGTACTTTGAATAGTGTTTTGATCCAGGTTGTTATTATAGACATGTTTTTACCATTGTATTTTTCTACTTTCTTCAGATGTCTGTCATAGTTGGTGGATTGAATAAAAGAATTGTTCAGAAATTCACAGACTCTTGAAAAAGTCTACAGAGAGTAAAGGCCAAAATGTAGTGACTACAGAAACCAAATTACTGCCCCTAGCTCAAGTGTATTAGTAAGTAATAAAGCATTTTATTTACTTACCTTTTTTTCTTGAAGCTCATCCAGTGTAGGACGGGATTTCATGCCATTCACATGTGATAAGAGGTCCCTATAATTTTCAGCAGAGGGTAGTGCTTCATGTGTGTCAATCCCGATTGTATGGTTACTGAATATGGACTCAACTGACATTCGGTGACATGTCGTGTTACCTCTGGTTGAGAGATAGTCCTCATCATTGATAGTGATGGACACTTTTCGATCTCCATTAGAAATGTGGGATGAATCACTTGAGCGTCGGGATCTTTGGGCTGACTTCACAGGTGTTCCAACAGGTACAACCTGGAAACGGTTTTGCACTGTATTGTGCACAAAAGATTCTTTGCTGATGATATTGCCTTCTTCATCTTCTTCTTCTTCTGGAACCGTGTTGATCTCAATTTTTGGAAGTTCAATTCGTTTCTTCTCCATATCTACTGTTAATAAGAAAAAAAATGGTAATGGTTAAATTTTTACCAGGCAATTCAAAAACTAAAAAATGAAAATGATTTTTTTTTAAATTGTAGTTATAAGCAAGGCTGGTTCAATCCTTTATCTGATCCGAAGAGGAATTTGGGAAGGTCGCTACTCTATTCTCTGGATTGCTCTACTTTACCCTTACAATTATAACCTCAAGTAATTATTCTTAATACAAATAATTTTCACATAGTTATATAGTTTCAGGTATTTCTATCTAATACTAATAATTTTCAAACAGCTCTATTTGATTCATAGAGGGGACCCTAACAAGTACTGCCTCTCTATCTTAGAGTAATAGCAATGAAAGAGTGACTCCACACTCCCCAGATCTCCAGAACTTCAGCCTCACCACTACATGCAGTTTAGTATCATACCCAGGTTATCCTATTTTAGGGACATCCTACCCTTCTACAAGGTATGCAGTTGGTATATTCTAGGTCCCATTGATTGGGCAGAGTATTATATAGTATAATTATTGGTATTATAGAATATAATCATTGTTATTATACAGTCAACCAAACTACATCTGCTATTTGAGAACAAGTGTGTTAGATTAACAGAAGGTGTATGAATGGTTATGTGTAGATAATAGTTGATATTATTTGTAGCAATGGAGTGAGGCCCAAATCAAATTCCTCTTATTAAGATTATTATTATTATTATTACTCATTAGAGTTTTCCACATCAGCATAAGCTGATGATTTTCAGTGGAGATTGAGTGACAGCAAGTTTCCTCAAGTCTCCAGGACTCTTCTCAGTATTCTGGCAGTTTTCAGTAATGCTGTTGTTTGGATGGTCTCCACTCGGCTGCCAACTTCTAAATCTCCCAGGCCCTTTAATAATCCTTTAGTTACCGGGCCAAAAGCACCAATCACAATTGGTATAATTGTCACCTTAATGTTCCATAGTTTTTTCATTGTTATTATCATCATTATTATTATTATTTTCTTGAAATTGTATAATTGCTAGAAATATTTAGAACCATATAACCATGTGAAAATTATTATTATTATCACAGGAAATTATATATCAATGCAAACAGATGATTATTATTAAATTGGAATAGTTATTTGAAACATCCTCATTATTGTGTATAAAGTGTTAGCCTTGAAAATAGTTACTTGAAACTATAATTGTTTACAAATGATTATTATCATTAGTAACTTGAAACTATATAACTGTGTGCAAGCAAATAATTATCAAACCATATAACTAGATAAATTATTAGTATTAGAATGGAATACTTGAAACCATATAAGTGCATACAAGTTATTTGTATTAGGAATGGTAACTTGAATCTATACTTGTTTATGAATGATTATTATCATTAGTTACTTGAAACCATATAATTGCTCACAAAAAATAATGGCTGACTTCAGCATTAAATGACCCAACAAGGGTTGAGTTGCCACAAAACCAACCAAACTAACCAACCAACCAACCAACCAATCAATGCAAGTCAGCAATGTTTTTACTGAATGAATTAAATAAAA
This sequence comes from Sepioteuthis lessoniana, assembly GCA_963585895.1. Taxonomy (NCBI): domain Eukaryota; kingdom Metazoa; phylum Mollusca; class Cephalopoda; order Myopsida; family Loliginidae; genus Sepioteuthis; species Sepioteuthis lessoniana. Next base: position 39,873 of record CAUZXS010002007.1, read on the forward strand.
TAAGTTTAAAATGAAACAAATTCTTTTGGGGTTCCCTGGTGAACATAAGGCCACATATATCTCATAAATCTCAACTCAGCTCATTTTTATAATACACTAGACCACCAATGGGCCAATTTGTTTCCCATTGTAATCACTGTCTGTGATGATATGAATGTTTTTCTGAAGGATTCTGATTAGCATTTCTTAATTATTTCTCTTACTCGTATATGAAAAATTTAGATATGGGAAGCCAGATAGCTCATTTTTTGATAGTGAGTTACTTTTCAGACTCTTCCAATATTCATATAATGCAGAAAAAACATTTTTTTTGCTGGCTAAGAGAAAGAAATTGCAAAAACTGATTTGCATATGAATAGCAAAAGGATAATTGTAAAAATTGCTTGTCTTGGTGATTGATTGTGTTTCACCTAGGAATAAATAAAAATAAGTAGAAAGAAAGAAATTCTTGTATATAAAGAAAGATTCTATGGATATAGAAATACAAATATGGCATGAATACATAGCAGACAAGACTGTATTATGGTGAGATTCTGTGGATACAGAAATTTGAACATGATATAAATACATGGCCACCAGGACAGTTATTTAACAGACCTCCTATATTTTAGTAAGTTTAGTTTAGTTTGGTTTTGTTGTATAGTGGCTCGTACCAAATGACTTCTGGTATCGCAGAGGTATAAATGATGTGTTTCTAAGCACCAGAGTTCTGCAAGATCTCGGTCAGTAATAAGACCAACTTTGGACATAACACCCACAGGGCAAGACTTATAATATTTGTTAGACTGTACCACTTCAGTTAATAAATAATTAACTCTTTATTTCACTGTGTATCTCTTCCTTACCATGATACAACAGGTTTTATTGTATATCAACCATTGTAGGTTATTTAATAATAAATTCTCTTTATCTATTTCAAATATACATGATTTATAAACATGTTTTTTTAATCATGTTTTTAAATGAGTCTAAGCTGATTCTTTTGCACACAAATGATTCCAACTATTGCTACATATCACTATAAATTCAACTAAACATCAGTCATTTGTTTACCCACAGTTAAATGATCAAACAGTTTTATTTCAGACAATTCTATTCAGCATAAATCATTAATTTGCCTTCAATTTAAATGTTAAATAATTCTATTTGACCCTTAGATAGGACCCTATCAGGTACTATCACTCCAAGCCAGAGTGTACCTGGGAGTGATGGCAATGTAGGAGTACTCCACATTCTCCAAAACTCCGGCTTTACTGAAGCCTGACCATCAGATTGTTTAGTGTCTTATCTAGGACACTCACTGGGGAAGGTGTTAACCTCTGCAGAGATACAGTCGGTGCATTCTATGGCCCCAGCCAACTGGGCTCATTTTTGTGAGATTCTATGGATACAGAAATATAAACAGGAAATAAATATACACTAAACAAGACTGTTCTTTTATAGACATCCTGTATTTTAGTGAGATTCCATAGAGGCAGAATATAAACATGACATAAATACATAGTAAACAAGACTTTGTTTACAGACATCCTGTATTTTGGTGAGATTCTATCAATACAGAAATATAAAGATGATATGAATATATGGCAAACAAGACTGTTCTTTTACAGACATCCTGTATTTTAGCGAGATTCTATGGATACAGAAAATGAACATGCAATATGCAACAAAAATAGTTTTAAATATAAAGAAAAATTCCTATTGATTTCTGATAACCTTTTTATACATAATATTTCTTTTCTTTTTCCATCTTTTGTGAATGAGCTGTTCCTTTTCAGTACTTACCTATGGACAATCAACCTATATCTGACAATGTAAGAAATATTAATGTACTTCATATCAAAGTCTATATCTCACACAGTTTAGGAAAAAGTGACATTTCTTTCTCCATCTAATGACCTCTACTGACTTCAGCTTACTTCTAAGGTCAACCTGAACTAACAGATGTCAGAGTGCCACATCAAGTCAATGACCATAAAAAAACCCAGGTCCCTGAGTCTCTCTAGTTGTAGTTCTTGGGCGTGCACACACACACACACAAACACACACACAAAGTTGGGCATAATAAGGGACATGAAGGGTAATACTGAGACTGGAGGATATATGAAGAAGAAAGACAAAAATAATAAAATGAGTTAAGATTACTGTTACAGGAAGAGATTAGGGAAATTAGGATTAACTCCTTTACTAGAAAGAAGAATGAAAGGGGATCTAATTGAAACTTTCAAAATTTGAAATTTCTAACGATGGCAGACATTTTTTTCAATATTTTTCCTCAAACTGGAAATTTACCACCAAGACAGATTTTGAAAACTTAGTGAACTGGATTCGTTTGCTAATTGAGAAATATGTTTTTGAAGCAAAATGCCTGATCAGATCAAAAACATCAATAGTGTTAAAAATTTAAGATTAAATAAGAGAACTTCAAAAATAATGATAAGAAAAAGAAATCATTAGGGAACCATCTAATGAATTACTTTACAGAACTTGATCTGTATGTAGATGTATTAATAGTTTGTATGTTCAGTGTAAATATTTTTTCAAAGGTTTATGTGAGTAGATAGTAAAAAGAGGAGATGCTGAAGTAGGTAGGATAAACAAACAAACAATGACAGTAAAAAAGAAAAAATTCTTTAAGATATTTTAAAACACAAGAACTAGAAGAGTTACTTCCCTTATATAAAAATGTCTTTTACAAGTCTTCTCCCTTGTGTATGTTTGCACTAAATGATAACGGTTACTTTGCAGAGGAAAAAAGTTTCTCTGATTGCAAGGCTGTTTAACAAAGATTTCAAATTCGCTTTCCAATAAGAGATTTTATCACGAAGAAACATCTATGTATTACAGCAATTATATATATATATATATATATATATGCATATATAGAGAGAGCTAAAGTAAAAGCTGTCAACCAAGAAGAACAAATACACACGTGGAAAGAACACTTCAAGAATCTGCTCGGAAAATCTCCTAAAGTTACCGAAAAACCTATCACGAAAATTATTAATAACCAACTAGATATCAAACCAGGACAGTTTACTCAAGAACTCGATGTAGTTCTAACAAAAATTAAAAACAGGAAAGCTGCCGGTCTTAATGAAATACCGCCAGAAGTATGGAAGACAAGGAAATTCGATAACTTACTGCTCTGATACAGCATGCAACACTGTAAATAACCAGAAGACAACAGGGAGATGGACAAAAAGCTGCATCCACTCTTTCCCCAAGAAAGGTGACCTCTGAATTGCCAAGAACTACCGAGGTATAACTAAAATTCTTAGAAAGAAGCAAAATAGTTTTCGGAGAAACCGATCCACAACATCACAGATTCTGACAATCTATCGAATCTTAGGAGTTTGTGCAAAAACTTCCAGGTGACACTCTTATTTGTAGATTTCTCCAAGGCATTTGACTTGTAGGGGCACATGTATTTATGGTAGATATGCTTAGTCCCCCAAAATTTTATGTTAATAAAGTTTATGTTTAGTGTTTAGAAAAAGGTAGAATAGGCACCTGGAGACAAAATGAATGAAGATATGAAACAAATGAGTAAAGGATATGAAACGGCGCGGACAAAAGGAACATTCAAAACAAGACGACAAACAAAACAAATTTATATACTATAATAAAACAGATATTGATACATTAAAAATAGTCGTGTGTGTGTAACTAACACGACTAAAGTACAAAAAGGTTAATGACGAAAACGTCGTATTAAGTTGGATTACATATTTAAAATGTCTATTTCTTTTTGTGGTTCGAAACAGTCGGTTTCTCCGAGACTGGAAAAAGTCTCTTAGTTAAGGTATATTGAAGAAATGAATGTCTGCGAGGCTTATCCATTTTTTTGCTTTTCACTTCTGTTGGTGAATAAGAAGAATGTCACACTGAAGAGAGCGTGTCAGCGCTTCCATTGAAATTGGGAAAATGAGAAAGAGTGTTTGAAGACGACGTATTTATAGAAAATACGTGTCTTGGAAATGGCTCCAAAAAACGCAGGACGAAATTTACGCGGACGTAGTTTTACGCAGGTCACGTGGTTCTCCTAGCCAATGGTTTCCCGAGACTGAATATTTGTGTGTCTGCCATCTTTGTTGTGGGAACAAGTGGCATACCGGCCAAATTAAACTATAGGAGTGTAAAGTCTTATAGACTTCATGGATGGAACAAATACTTCTAGTGTATAACGATGCTCTATAAAAACAAGAAAGTAAAAGTTCGCTCACCAGATGGAGTCACAGGCTTCATTGACATTGTTGCTGGTATTCTGCATTAACCCCATGTCTGTTCATAATCTACCTAGACTACGTACTTTAAAAGTCTTATGAAAGAAAATTGCTTTACACTAAAAAAAAGACAAAAACCAGACGATACCCCGCACAAACTATTACGGACGCAGATTATGCAGCACTCCAGGCAAATACACCAGCCCAAGCCGAATCCCTGCTGCATAGTCTGGAGCAGGCAGCAGGTGGCATTGGCTTCCATATGAATGCAGTCAAAACAGAGTAAATGTGATTTAATCAGAAATGAGACATCTCCACACTAAATGGGGGCTCTCTGAAACTAGTGGACAAGTTCACTACCTCGGAAGCAACATCTCATCTACTGAAAATGACATCAATATGCGACTAGCCAAGGCATGAGCTGCTCTTGATAGGTTATCGACCATATGGAAGTCAAATTTATCCGACAAAATTCAGCGCAATTTTTTCCAAGCAGTGGTCGTGTCAATTGTACTATATGGATGCACCACATGGACGTTGACTAAATGTATAAAGAAAAAGTTTGACAGGAACTGCACAAGAATGCTACGAGCTATATTGAATAAATCCTAGATGCAACATCCCACGAAACAGCAGCAGTACGGCCACCGACCTTCCATCTCAAAAAACAATCCAAATAAGACGAACAAGACATGCGGGACACTGTTGGAGAAGTAAGGACGAACTCATAAGTGACGTTCTCCTAGACCCTTTCACACGGACGTGCAAGTGTTGGCTGACCAACAAGAACTAATCCACAACAGCGCTGTATGGACACAGGATGTAACCTAGAAGACCTGCCGGAAGAGATGGAAGATAGAGACGAAGAGAGAGAGAGAGAGAGAGAGAGAGAGAGAGAGAGAGAGAGTCAGTGAAATCAGTGCTTGCAGTGTGTCATGATATATATATATATATATTGCACAGTATAAAGGGATTTGTATTGGTGCAATACATCTTACAAATACACAGAAAGAAAATCTAAGAAGGTAGATAGGAAGAAATCATAAAATTTGTCGGTGTGAAGAAAAAGAGGATGAGAAATGAGGGTGAAGAAGGTGGGAAGAATGAAGTGGGTGAAGATGATGGGAAGGGGAGAAGGTGAAGAAAGAAAAAGTGAGGAGGAGGGTGAAGAGGTGAAGGAAGAGAAAATGTAAATTGTCAATAGAAATAAAAATAGAATTAAAAGTCATTACTTTTATTGATTGTTTGCTTTTGATATAACTAAAGAATTATAATGATGATATAATTATTTTTTGTATGATAATTATCATAATTATCATTAAAATTATAATCAACTTTTTAATTTCTAATCACCTTCATTTAATGATGAGCCAAACGAGTTTAACATAAAGTAGAAATTGCTGACGAATATTGAGAAGGATGTCGGAAGACAACAAATAATTATCTCCTTTAGAGGATGGGCGTGTCTGTTGAGTGACTCTTCAAGTGTCACGTGACAGTTTTAGAAAAAAACTTCTCAACCTCTTTGCTACTGTTTTTGAACAGGAGAGGCGTGTTTCGGATCCAGTCCGAGAACGGTAAAACCATATCATTAAGTAAGCAGTTTTCCATTTTTGTAACCATTCTTCATACTGCTTTTTCATGGAACAATTTGTATATAGTTCTGGCTATTGGGACACGTTTGTGTATTCTTTCTTCTTAATTACACTTTTTATGAGAATATTGCGAATATGAAATGTTAAATGTTCTTGTATGTACAAATTCGTTTCTTTCTTTCCATTGTGTTCGTGTTATATTGTCATATGCAAATTCATGCAGAAAGAATCACAAACGACACAAGGATAAAGGACGAGCGAAGACTTCTTTAAAAAATATATCTCTCACTTTATTTGTAACGTTTGCGTGTGAGAGGGAGACTGCAATATATTGACCCCACTCTTATGGCCATCAGCGTTGTGTCTTTCTCGTTCTCCTGATGCTCAACCGGTACCATGGGATTTTTTTACCGTGTCCCATTTCGTCAGCCAAGCACGCCTACGCGATTTCCTCTCATAACTGCCATTGGAATGTGTCACTTACTTCCAGTGCATCACCTTGGAATGGCAAGTTTGGCTGGGTCGAAGGTCAAAATACAACATTCTGTGTTAGTATATCACGGATAATGGAGACTTAATCAAATATCTTCCTTAATACCAAGAAGACCAATAAAGATTTCATAAATGTACTAGTAAATGTACGAGTTTTTTCTCTGTCCACAGCCTAAACATGCCCTTCTTTACCTTCGCTATCTTTCCTCAGCTTATTTTTCTCTGCTTTGCCTTAATGGAAACTTGTCCAGTTGGCTGGGGTTGTAGAATATACCGACTGCACCTCTGCAGAAGGGTAAGACCTCCCCCCAACGAGTGTCCTGGATATGACACTAAACAATCTGATAGTGAGGTTCCAGTGATACTGGGGCTTTGGGGAATGCGGAGTACCCCTTCATTGCCATTGCTCCCAGGTCCACTCGGGCTCAGCGTGATAGCACTTGATAGGGCCCGATCTATGGGTTAAATAGAACTAACGGCATACTTATGTTAAACTGAATTGTTTGACTGAACTGAATAGCTTGAAATAGAAATGTTTTTGACAATTAAACTGTACACACATTCAAACTACGTGCTTATGCTAAACTGAAATATTTGAAATGGAACTATTTTTTGACATTGAAACTGTACTTACACTAAACTGATTTATTTAATATTGAACTATTTTGATATTTAACTTTGTGTACACGATCAATCAATAGGTAGGTAGATACTAATAGTTTGCTATATATTTTACTATCTAAAGACCTGAAATGACCTCAGAGGTCAACTTCTCATCTATACTAATAAATGAGCCCCCAGTTTGTGTGTTTGTCCATGATACTTTCATGCTAAAACTAAAAGGCCCGTCGATATCATTTTTGATATGAAGACATAAAAGAGATCACCTTATGACGTAAGCTCTGAGGAGTTGACATCGGTGTTTATTAGAAGTTAAGCAATATAAATATTCGGTTCTGGACAGTTGAAGCAAATAAACATTTTGGCATCTATTTAGTAAAAGGTGAAATGTTTTCCAAACATTTACATTCCAAATTTCGATTTCTTTTTCGTGTGATTACACCCACCTTAACGTAAATATCTTTTATGCAAAATCTACAGCATCGTTTAAACCAGAAGTTCTCAAACATGGTGGGGGATTTCAGAGAGAATTGGCCGTCTATTCATATTTACCAACCCCTCCGCTCGGCCAGGATATGACACAAGGTCAATTTTTAAGCGGAGTTTAACAGGTTTGAATTCAGAGTTTTCGTCTATACTAATAAATGAGCCAGTTCTATTTCAAACAATTCAATTTAGTATGAGTCATTTGTTTACACTCAGTTTAAAAGTCAACCAGTTCTCTTTGACTCATTGATAGATTCTTCTTAGATGCTACCACTCCAGGTTAGAGTAAATCTGGGAGCGATAGTAATGAAGGGGTCACCAAAGCCTCACCATCAGTTTAGTGTTATATCTAGGACACTCATTGGGGATGTGGTTTTACCCCTCAATAGAGATGTAGTCGGTATATTCTACAGCCCCAGCCAACTGGGCTGTGTATGGTTTTAAGTAATTATTACTTTTTAAAAAAATAATAATGGTTTGCTTACGTAATAATGTGGTTTTTAATAACCACTACTAATAATTATGATCCCGAATAAATGATCATTGCTTCAAACAACTCTTAATGAAAATTATTTACTGTTATATGACATCAAATATTCATATCGAATATGAATAAGTTTTAAACAAATCTATGTGACCCATACATGAGGTCCCGATCAGAACAGATCAGGGAGTAATAGTAATGAAGGTGTACTCCACACTTTTGTCTGTAAAGTTAGGAATATAAAACAGGGAGGATTATATGGTTTGGTTTGGTTTCTTTGTTTAATGGCATATCAACCTTTGTATGTCATTTAATGCCAAAGCCATTCTCCTCGAAGAAAAGTTGTGGTATTATTTAACCCATAGCAAGGGTATATATATATATATATATATATATATATATATATATATATATATATATATATATATATATATACATTTCTTCAAGAAAAAAACAAAAACCGGTCACATTACGATTATAAATTTATTTCCATCCTGTTATAGGTTTTGATATAAATCAAAAACACCAAAAATAACAGGACTTCTTCAGATCTAATGGATAAAATAATTCAGAATAGACACGGGAAAGAAGGGTGAGAGGGGGTAGAAGAGGGGTGAAGAGTTTTCTCCTCACTTAGCCCACTTCCTGTTTTTTTTTATTGCCGGTTGGAATTAGAGTAAATTAATTAATTCATTTTTTTATTTTTTAAAATCTAAATACATTTCAACTTAAAACTAAAGATTTAATACTAATTTAGGGAAGTACAACTTTCTTTAAAAACCTTACATAAGGATACAGTTATACTTATATCAAATTAGATTCAAAATTTAAAATTAGAATTTTTAATTTCAAATTTTATTTTCGTGCCTATTAATTCAGTTACCCTTCCATTGAAGAGTACGTACACATCACATGGTTTCTTCTCATCTTTTTTATTTTATTCATTTCACCTTAAATCTCAATTTAATCCTATGTTTTTTTATTTAAGCATTATCTATGATAATTTTCTATAAAATTATCTATGGACCGAATAATATTCATATATATATATATATATATATATATATATATATATATATATACTGCATAATGATATATTCTACTAATAAGTGTATATAAACTTAGGTTACAATTGATTTTACAGAAATTAATTCCATTTATTCATTTTCATAAGTTGAAAAAGTAATCGTACAGTACAAAAAATTTAATTTTCATTTAATACTTCGTAGAATACTCTTTATTCACTTCAACAGCCACTAATCACTTCCTGTAGTTCTCAATTAGTTTTTTGCAATAATTTGTAGGTATTTTGTACCATTCTTCCTGGCATATTCTCTCCAGATGATTGATGTTTGCTGGTGCTCTTTTCGGATTTGAATTTTCAAAAATCGCCACAAATTCCCAATTGGATTCAAATCCGGGGACTGACTTGGCCATTGCAAAACATTAACATTATTTTCAGGCAAACACTTCGTAGTTTTAGCTGTATGCTTGGGATCATTATCCTACTGGAAAATGTAATCAGAAGGTAGCTCAAGACTCTCAACAGAAGACATCAAATTTTCTTGCAAGATCTGTTTATACTTTTGGGCATTCATTTTACCATCTATTATTAATATTTTGCCCACACCTTTTGCTGAAAAACACCCCCAAATCATTATACTGCCCCCGCCAAATTTGACAGTTGGTACCGTGTTCTTTGATATATATAGGCTTCGCCATCTTTCCTCCACACATTATTTCGACAATTATGACCAAACAACTCAATTTTATTTTCATCTGTCCATAATACTCTTTTCCAAAACGAATTTTCCTTTTCCTTATGCTGTCTTACGAATTTCAACCTTGCATTTCTATATCGTTTCAATAGGAGAGGAGTTTTCTTTGGTCTCCGTGACTTAAGACAATTTCTCAGCATTTAATTATTTAGTCGTTTGGTTACACTACATCCTGATGAACGCAAATCTTCCTGCAACTCTTCACGTGTAGCCATAGGAGTTTGGTTAATCAGGTGTCCAAATTTTCTTGACAATCTAGGAGAAATTTTCTTTGGAACACCTGTTTTTTTTTTTTGTTTTCAACTGTGTTATGTTTTTAAACCTAGCAATGAATGAACTTATCGTTGTAAAAGGTATATTCAAGTTGCTTGAGATATTTCTATAACTTTCTCTATCTTTCCAAAGCTTAACAATCAGTATTTTTTGTGAATTACTCAATTCTTTACCTCTTGCCATGATCAGTACCTTTTCGTACGACTTGCAATTGTAGAAAGTTCCGGTTAGGATTTTAAGACAAACTATAATTACTGATAACATTATTGGAACATTCTAGAAGGATAATTATCGGTACTGATAGCATTATTGGAACATTCTAGAAAAATATTGCAACAATGTTGTATAGTACGATTACTTATTTCACTCATGAAAATGAATAAATGGCATTAATTTCTGTAAAATTAACTGTAACCAAAGTTTATATACACATATTAGTAGAATATATCCTTATATAGTAAATGTATATAAAAATTTTGTTCAGGCAATGTTTGAAAGATAAAAAATAAAAATTTTCATATTTATGAATATTTATTTCACCCCAATGTATATATATATATATATATATATATATATATATATATATATATATATATATACACACACACACACACACACACACACATTATATATATATATATATATATATATATATATATATATATATATATAATGCTGTACTTAATTGAACTTTTAAAATTGCTCATTGTTTTCTGTTGCAATTTAATAAAAAATAACTCCACTACAAAAATAATCCAAGCAAATTTCTGTGTACTAATATAGAAAAAAAATCAATGTTATATGCATAGTATTTGGAAAGATTATTTTGAATCAGACAATCTTGGTAGTGGTGGGGGGAGATATTTTGACATATGATGAAAAAGGAGCATGGGACAATAAAAAATGGTTGAGAACCACTGATTTCATTGCCCAGTCGTCTGGGGCTGTAGAATACATCGACTGCTTCCCTGCAGAGGGGTAAGACCCCCATCCAACGAGTGCCTTGAATATGACACTAAATCATCTGATGGTGAGGTTCCAGTAATTCTAGAGATTTGGGGAATGGGGAGTGCCTCTTCATTGCCATCGCTCCCAGGTCCACTCTGGCCCAGAGTGGTAGCACCTTATAGGGTACTATCTATTGGTCGAACTGTGTACTTATGTCAAACTGAATGGCTTGAAATAGAACTGTTTTGAGATTTAAACGGCGTACTTATTCCAAACTGAATTGCTTGAAATAGAACTGTTTATTTGCATAAAAATGGATTCGGCATTAAAAAAACCTACAAAGGTTGGTATGCCATTAAATCCAAACAAACAAACAATTAAACAAACAAACAAACACTGATTTTAACAAAAATAATTATTCTTTGTCTGAGAATGGAGAGTCGGAAACCACTGCAAATATTTTCTTGTGTTAGGAAAATAATCAATCCATTCACTGTTCAAAGCAAATTAGAGGTTTTCTCACACGTTTTCACAAGATTTTATCCTTTATTTTAAATGTGGTTTGAGAGTTACATATGACACTCAAACGTTTCTCAGGAAACACTGACATCTCTCAAAACAGTGAAAGTACAAATTTGAACTGTTTTGTTATATTTTGAATTATTTTCCTCTGAGCAACACCGGGTATCCATGCTAGTAGTATATTTTGGACCCTGTGATCAAGTTTAACATCTATGCAGAAGATCAGGTACATGGGGTTTTCCCTTTTGTGTGTAATCCTTTGACTGACAGAAATCCACAAAATTCGGCATAGTACTATTGACAGGAAGAGAAACTTAAGGAATTATAAAGAAAGGCCGCAGTAGAATAGGAAAAGTCATTGCTTAAATAGAAGAAGAAAAATGGCGTCTTATACTTTTTCTATATATATCGACACGCTGATTTGGCGGAAAGAACTTCATTATTTGCTGTCAAACATTCGATTTGAAAAGGAAGGACATCGTGATTATTATTATTTTTACACTGATCTTTGAGTAACAGCAAGTCTCCTAATGTCTCTTGGAGTCTTCTAAGTGTTCTATATATGCTGTGTGGTTACTTCAATGTCTTTCACTGATTGCTCTTATAAATAACTGCTTTGAGTTTTTCACGCCGGTTTTAACTAGTATATTTTCACTAAAGTCTGAGCGACAGCACGTCTCCTCAGATCTCCAGGACTCTTCTAAGTATTCTAGCTGATCTTAACAGTGCAGTAGACGGGATGTCCACGATTCTTTCTCGAATCTCAAGTCTCCGGTCTCTTTTTCAGGTATCTCGAGATTGTTCCAAGTTTAATTTAACATTTGATACCAACTCTTCTACCTGAGATCTGAGGTAAGTAAAAGAGAGTTTTCAGGTACATGAGCAATGCTTATTAGCACAATTTTCTGTATTTTAGATAAAAAGGAATTTTTTGGGATTTTCTAAGGGTCATTATACCGGGGAGCAATATTTTGACTCTGAGCAGAGTGTACAAATCCTTCATTTGATCCTAGGCAGTGCGCAAAAATCCTTTATTTGATCCAAAGCAGAAGTGCTGATCTATACATCATTAATCCCGTCATAAATTAAGGAAACAACGCTTTTAATAATAATAATAATAATTGGCACAGAAGGAGTATAAGACTGGGTTGGCAAGGTGATCATCTGGGAGATGGGCAAGAAATTTAAATTTGACCATACCAACAAATGGTATATGCACAACCCAGCACCTGTCCTAGAAAATGACACACATAAACTCCTATGGGACTTTGACATACACACGGATCACTTAATCTCGGCCAGAAAACCATACCTTATAATAATCAACAAAAAAAAAAAAAAGAGAATTTGCAAAATTGTCAACTTTGCTGTTCCGGCTGACCACAGAATAAAACTGAAAGAATGTGAAAAGAAGGATAAGTACCTCGACCTTGCTAGAGAATTGAAAAAACTTTGGAACATGAAGGTGACAATTATACCAATTGTGATTGGTGCTTTGGGTACAGTAACTAAAGGATTACCAAAGGGACTGTGGGAGTTGGAAGTTGGTGGACGAGTGGAGACCATCTAAACAACAACATTATTGAGAACGGCCAGAATACTGAGAAGAGTCCTTGAGACTTGAGGAGACTTGATGTCACTCAAACTCCCGTGAAAGGCCATCAGCTAACGCTGATGTAAAAAAAAACTCCAATGGAGATGATAATAATAATAATAATAATAATACTACCTTGCAGGTAATAGTGGGAACTCTAGATATGAGCAAGAAAGGGACAAATAAACACATTAATAAACACATTAATAAAATACATGGCAGTCCAGCCGATATAAAATGCAAAAAATTCCATTTATCAAAATTCTACCCCCAAAAGGTAGCATTATATATATATATATATATATATATAATATTATTTCAAGAAAAAACAATATTCGGTCACATTAAGATAATGAATTTATTTCCATCCTGTTAAGACCATTGATATGAATCAAAGATTCCCCAAATAATTTTTAACAGATCCAACAAGAAAATAAAACAAAATACAACCAGACAGGAGGGATAGTCAAAAGAAGGAAGGAGAGGCAGAAACGAAATCCATTCAGCTATGTATAGCCTTTACCCATGTAAGGCTAGTTCTGGTCCCTACTCGTTTCAGATTAAGACAACTACAAAACCAATAAAACTTACAATTTAGCAATCACAGTAATACATATCCAAATTTCAACCATTTCTAACAAAATTATCAATTCTAATTTTAGTATGTCATCATTTTTTCTTTGAAAAGTACCAAAACCCCTGCCGTTAATGGTAAGACTTATTTAACTATGTTAAAATATCTATACCAAATTTAATAAATTATAGTTAAATATTAACTTTGACTATCTACTCAAATTTTCGACAATAGTCTAAATTTACTTCTATGCCTACATCACGCTATTAAATCATATCTCTGATTTAATAGGTTATCGGGATCAGGATATGACATAATTTGTATCTTTTCTTCTATATTAAGACGTTTCTTGGCTTCTATTCCTTAACTCTTTCATTTAGTAACTTCCAAACATTCTCAATAGGATTCATGTCTCGGCTTTGAAATGGCCACTCCATAACAGTAACATCCTCCTCAGAAAGAAATGTCTGATTAGACTTCGCTGTGTGTCACTGAACGTTATCCTGCATAAATACAGCTGGTTGATTAATTGCAGTTCTCAAATTAGGTACAACATGTTTCTTCAATATTTCTTTGTATACAGTTACATAATTTTACCGTGTAGTTTGACAAGAGGTAATGTACCAGCAGCAGAAATATGCCAAACACCATCACACTTCGTCCTCCAAATCTAACGCTGCTTTTAATGCAGTGAGGTGAATGTCATTCCTTAGGACAGCGTCGAACGAACCGAACAGGTTAAACTTTGACTCATCGCTGAAATAAACACTTCCCACTGTTCTTCAGTCCATATGACGTATTCAGTGGCAAATTTCAATCGGCTCATTTTGTCCTTTTTAGAAATGTAAGGCTTTGGGAAATAGTGAGCCTTGATATTTTAGTGCCAAGGTTAGCATGAGTTCTTTTAGAGATAGCGGTTGCTGTCGCAAATCGATCCTTTTTTGATTCATTACCAGTCGATCTTGCCTTGTAGTAGTTTTCCTAGGCCTGCCAGGTGGTTTCTGGCTTCACATGACCCAGTTTCTCAAGTTTTCTTAAAATGCTATAAATAACATTTAGATTTCCCCCACAGTCTTTGAAATATCCTCAATAGAGAGTTTATCTTCATTACGTGAATTGACTATCAGTTTGTTAAGTTCAAATGATGCCACAGATTTTTTCGCCATGTTTACAATGCAATAGCAGGTGAAGAGCCGACGTAATTTAGTAAAATATCCTATTTTATATTCTTACCTTAAAAACTTTTAAATAATACAAAATAATTATTAAATTTTAGGGATTTATTTAATCGTTCTGAAGTTTTTGATCATCTATTTTTTGAATGTTATATGATTATTCTTATAACTTTATTAAAATAAATCTATTGAACTTTATATTTTGGAATTATATAATTTACCTTTATTTCCTTATTTTTCCTTGATAAAATGTTCTATGAAGCTTTAAAATAAAAAGTTATTTCACATTTAGACTTTTTCTTAACATCGTTCCTAGCTTGCGACTACACACACACACAACACACACACACACACACACAC
>CAUZXS010002007.1:57500-132500 GCA_963585895.1 Sepioteuthis lessoniana
ATCTCTTACAGAAGGGTAAGATTAAGAATATTTTTGTCTTTTAATCCGTTTTGTTTAGTTTTAGCATATCATGGATATACAAGTGTTAATATGGTCCTTGGAGAGCGGGAACTCAACTAAATATCTCACAAACCTACACTTATACCAATTATGGTGAAGATGAGGCTGATTACATTTCACATAGCACTAATCATATCATATTTACCCAACCCCTCCGCTCGGATGTGACACAAGGTCAATTTTTAAGCGGAGTTTAACAGGGTTGAATTCAGAGTTTTCCTTCTCCTAGACTAGTTGCCTCACCAAGGCTGAAGAACCTAGTCTGTCCTACTATTTACTCATAGCTGGAGGGAGAATAATTGGATTCATACCTTTCCTAAGGGTATTAGTACTATATGAAATGCAATCAGTCTCGTCCAGGATTTGAACTCGTGTCGCAGTGTTCATTTCCTAAGACGGTAACCATTACACCACGGGCACCCCCTTCTAAATGTGAAATAACTTTTTATTTTAAAGCGTCATAGAACATTTCATTAAGGAAAAATAAGGATATAAAGGTAAATTATATAATTCCAAAATAGCACTAATACCATTGGGAAAGGTGTGAATCTACTCTCTTTCTCTCTCTCTCTCTCTCTCTCTCTCTCTCTCTCTCTCTCTCTCTCTCTCTCTCTCCAGCTATGGGCAAATAGTAAGGCAGAATGGTCTCTTTATATTTGGCAACCACGCTAGGAGAAGGAAAACTCGGAATTTAAACCTGTTAAACTCCGCTTAAAAATTGATTTTGTGTTACATCCTGCCCGTGAGGAAGGGTTGGTAAAAACAAACATCCATACCAATTAAGTTAAAGATAGTATTTGCAAACAAGATTGGTTGATTGTATTTTATGGCATATCAACCTTTGTAGGTTATTTAATACCAAATCCATTTTTATACAAATAATCAGTTCTATTTCAAACAATTTAGTTTAGTATGAGTACACAGTTTAATTGTCAAAAACATTTCTATTTCAAGCTATTCAGTTTAGTCGAACAGTTTTAATTAAAACAATTCAGTTTTGTATAAGTATAGTTTTTGTTTACACACAGTTAAATGTCAAAACAGTTCTATTTAAAAAAAAAATTTAGTTTAACATAAGTACTGTTTCAATGTTAAAACAGTTCTCGTAAGTACAGTTTCAATGTCAAAAACATTTCTATTTCAAGCAATTCAGTTTAGTATAAGTACGCAGTTTAAATATCTAAACGTTCTATTTCAAGTAATTTAGTTTAGCATAAGTTTGCAGATTAGTTACATTTAACCCATAGATAAGGCACTATCAGGTGCTACCATTCCGGGCCAGAGTGGATCCGAGAGCGATGGCAATGAAGAGGTACTCCGCCTTCCCCAAACTTCCAGCATTACTGGAACCTCACCATCAGATTGTTTACCCTATTGCAGAGGGACAGTCGGTGTATTCTACAGCCCCAGCTGATTGAGCAATACACAGAGTCAAATGTAAAAGCAGTTTTATTTCAGATAATTCAGTTGAGCATAAGTACAGTTTCAATGACAAATCAGTTCTATTTCGAGCAATTAAATTTAGCATAAGTACGCAGTTTAAATACAAAATACAGCAAACTCTCGAAACCATGGTTTAGTTCTATTTGACTCATAGATAAAATCCTTAACAGGTACTACCACTCCGGGTCAGAGTGGACCTGAGAGCGATGGCAATGAAGAGATACTCCGCATTTCCCATATCATGTCATATCAAGAATATTCGTTGGTGGGGGCTTTTACCCCATCTGCAGAGATGCAGTCGGTGAATTCTACAGCCGCAGCCGACTGGGCAATTACAAACAAGACTATATATATATATATATATATATATATATATATACGAGCGAGTCGATTAAAAAGTTCTCAACCGCATGCAGAAAGAAGAGCCCTTGCTGAACATTTTCGTTGTGGCAACACATTACCACTTATAAAACTAGAAAAACTTATTCAGATTCCTGTCTTAATTTCTGTGCAGGTGAGGCCCATGAAAAGGTTGGAGGTGTATGACAAGTCTAATAATCTGGGTGAGGTTTAGCACTATTTTAAACGACACTCGCCCTTCGCATATATATATATATATATATATATATATATATATAAAGTAAATATCTTCCTTACAGTAGAAAGATTATTTTGCGCAAATCTTCCAAGCGATATAAGCTGCTGCTTTGAAAATCAGCGTTCGAAACCTAGCTCTTATCCAAGATCAAACATTTACCTCCTGGATCAGAGTACACGACAAATCTTTATATTTGAATTAGAGATATGTATGTTTGCTTGTTTGTATATATATATATATATATATATATGTGTGTGTGTGTGTGTGTGTGTGTGTGTGTGTGTTATTAATTATTCTGCAAAATCATTCACAGTATTTATCGTTCATTTTATTCATTGTTATAAAAATTGTGAAATTCAATTCGGTTTCCTTGTTTAATGGCATATCGACCCACGTGGGTTATTTAACGCCCAAGCTATTCTTGTAGAACATTATTGATACTATCTAACCCATAGCTGGGTAGATGAGGGAGTTCATAATTTACTCAAGGATATTAGTTCGAAAGTGAACCTAATAGCACGATTGGGGTTCGAACTCACTACAATGTCACACTTTAGCACGTTAGCCATTACACAAGTGGTTACTCACTCTTCAATCGTGAGATCACGTCGCTTGTAACATCTATATTCTTTCTAAGTCCTCGTTTTTGTTTCTTTTTAACGTTTAACGGGCCGTTACAGGTTTCAGATGCTGACATCATACAACGAATAATCTCAAAAAAGCAAAACAAAAAACAAAACAAAACAAAAGACTGTTTTGTTGTTCTTCTCATTCTGTGTTGAACAAAATAAAAAAGAAAAAAGAACACGAGTCTTAAGTGTCACTATGATTACCTCAATTAAAAAATCCTGCTTTTGGTAGAGGGATATGATAATTGAAAAACAAATCTTTATCACTTTAAGGGATTATCACTGCTCACTGCTCTTATGTGTATTATAGGCTGTTTTTAAGATGGTCACTGATGTTCATAAACTGGATTGCACAACTTCCGATGAACTATGCAAAAAAATATATACTTGAATATAAATATAAACCTCTTAAACAAATAAGTAAAGTTGACGAGCTAAGTCGAGTGTGACCTGAAGGCTTCCTTTTCGATAGCTACTACACCAAAGTGTAGGGGAGGGCGCTACTCCTTTCCCTGGATTGTTACACTTTACCCTTGATCCCTACCTTATGATGCTGAGAAAGGGGCATCAAGTACCATTATTTTAGTCTTTGGTATGTTTCGACCTGGGTTTGAACCCTGGTCTCCCGGACCATTGGCGAACACTCTACTGATTAGGCTAATGGCCCGATTCATTAAAAATAATTTCTCAACAAAACCCAGAGAAATTTTTCATGGAAGAATATTAACTTTATCAGATATTCATAATATAAAATATATAATGAGTGAATCTTTTTTTATGTGGATTTATCTCTAATAAAAATTAGCGTTTGTAACAATTGGCTCGACATACATTTTTAATTGACAAAAGACATAAAACTTCTAAAGAAAAAAAAAGTAACCAATAAATTGTCTAACTAAAATATTATGTACTACTTAACCTAACGTATCTTGTGGTGTCGTGGCAAACGTTCTGGACGTCGACTGCGTAGTAATTGTCTGAACAAAAATCAGATCGAAAATAAAGTCCATAAATGAATGATATATAAAATATATCATATTGATTCTTAAAAGTTTTTATATGAATGTAATAGTATTAGATCTTTTTTTATTGGGGGATTATTTTATTGGGAGATTATTTCTGTATTATCTTTCTCCCTCTTGTTTAATATGTGAAAGTAATATTTGACAATTTATTGTTAATGATTATTAAAGTCGATTACCTTTTCATAGTTTTGGCCTTGTGCCCACGGCTTAAACTAAAATAATCTTAATACATAGATAATTATACAAGTTTCCTTTATATAAAAATGTTACTATTAGTACTACTAGAATAAAGATCAAACAAAACAACACCGAGAAATATTGACTGACCGATTAAATGATAGGTTTGGCTTCTTTGTTTAATGGTATATCAACCTTCGTGGCTTATTTAATACCAAAGCCATCCTTATAAAAGAACAGCAGTGATACTATTTAACCCATAGTTGGGTGATCTTGGGCACCTCTGGTGGTGTAACGGTTAGCAAGCTAGACTAGCAGACCTACACGAGTGAGTTCGAGTCTCATTGGGCGCCCCATTCATTCGGCCTTGTGCCACATCAAAGCAAAGCGCTTTGTAAATTACATAGTTGGGTGATCTTACCTCTCCGAAGTGAATGTATTAGTACAACAGGAGTTCAAACTCGTTTACTGTCGAGGCTGATGTTCAGCACTTTAGTCATTACGACAGAGAGATTTCCTTAAAGAATAGGTTTCTTTTGGTTTGGTTTTATGGCATATCAACCATTGTTGGTTATTTAATGCTAAATCTCTTTATACATATATATTAAGTACATAGGATTTGTTTTGGTTTGGTTTTATGGCATATCAACCATTGTTGGTTATTTAATGCTAAATCTCTTTATACATATATATTAAGTACATAGGATTTGTTTTGGTTTGGTTTTATGGCATATCAACCATTGTTGGTTATTTAATGCTAAATCTCTTTATACATATATATTAAGTACATAGGATTTGTTTTGGTTTGGTTTGATGGCATATCAACCATTGTTGGTTATTTAATGCCAAATCTTGTTCATACATGAATATTAGATATATATGATTTGTAAACATGTTTTGTTCATAGCATTTTAAAATGAGTCTGAGTTAATTTTTTTTTTTTTTTTTGCATGCAGTTACACGGTTTCAATTATTTCTACCGAATACGAAATATTCTATTTACAATTAATCATTTGTTTGCACATAGTTAAATGGTTTCAACTATTGCTATATGACAGTCATAATTTAACATCAATCATTTGTTTGCACATAGTTAAATGGTTTCAACTATTGCTATATGACAGTCATAATTTAACATCAATCATTTGTTTGCACATAGTTAAATGGTTTCAACTATTGCTATATGACAGTCATAATTTAACATCAATCATTTGTTTGCACATAGTTAAATGGTTTCAACTATTGCTATATGACAGTCATAATTTAACATCAATCATTTGTTTGCACATAGTTAAATGGTTTCAACTATTGCTATATGACAGTCATAATTTAACATCAATCATTTGTTTGCACACACTTAAATAGATATACATGCAAGAGATTAGTTTGTTGATAATTTTATTTCCAACAATTCTATTTAGCACAAGTTGTTTTGCGCACAGTTTAAATTTCAAAAAAGTTCTATTTGAACCATAGATAAGACCCTACCCTAACACTGGGCATTCCCCAAAGCTTCAGCATTACATGAGCCCCACCCCCACCATCAGATTGTTTAGTGTCATATCTAGGACACTAGTTAGGGGTTGGATCTTACCCCTCTGCAGAGATGCAGTCGGTGTATATTACAGCCTCAGCCGACTAGGCTGAAAGGATAGGTTCGATTTGAACATCTACAAACTTTCTTTATCGCTCAGTAGTCAGAGAAGCTGGTGCGTTTAGCTTGGATTACTCAAAGCAAATAGTACGTAAGTTCGAGTCACATCAAGAGCTTATCTTTTATCTTTATTCCCGATCTGTGCTGTTTATTGATGTCATAGAATTACGAGTATGTCCCGGGTGAGTTTCGATAAAAAAAGTAAGTAAAAGTTAAGGGTAAATCATCATCTTGTCGTGCCACCAGCACGGATATCCCTGACCCTCTCTCACCACTCCTCCCTATCGTTCATCGTTTCTGGCAGGTCCTCAGGGCTATATCCCGTATCCTCAAAGAGCTGCTGTATGTAGGTTCGAGCAGGTCGCCCTGCTTTTGCTCGGCCATGTGAAGGGGTCTATCGGAAAACATCACTTATGAACTCGTCCCTGCTTCTCCAGCAGTGTCCTGCATGTCTGATAGTTTTCGTGATGGGTGGTCGGTGGCTGCTTTGTGGGGTGTTGTGATGGGTGGTCGGTGGCTGCTTTGTGGAGTGTGGTGATGGGTAGTAGCTGCTGCTTTGTGGGGTGTTGCTTCCAGGACTTGTTCATTATTGCTCGCAGCATTCTTGCGTAGTTGCCGTCAAGCTTTTTCTCCATCCGTTTAGTTAGCGTCTATGTAGTGTATCCATATAGCAGTATCGACACGACTGCTGCTTAAGAGTAAATACTAGTAAAAATTAATACTGTTATTGGTTGTAGAACTTCAGAATCACATTATGATTTGTATACATAATGAGAGTGGAAATGTTGAAGGGTAACAACTGCGGAAATGCAGAAACATACGACATTTTACCTTTCTACGAATTGATTTTATCATGCATAGATCTAAAGTTAGAAAAATTCTAAACTCCCCATTCACTTATAAAAATCCTATACAAAACAAAGGGCATTTTATGTAAAGTATTTTTTTGAAAATTTTATTGTATCTTATTTCTAAGATTCGTTTCTCTCTATGTATCTATCTATCCACCACTGTATTTTCATATCTATCTATTTACTTATCTATCTATCCATATAACTTCTCAGTCTGTTCATATGTATGTATGTATGTATGTATTAACCCAACTGCTCCGCATGAGCATAATACGACACAAGATCATTCTTTAAGAGGGGTTTAAGATGTTTGAGTTCAAAGTTTTCTTTCTCATAGAGTAGTTGTCATGGCAACGTCAAGGAGCATAGTCTGTCCTACTATTTATACATTGCTGGAAGGAGAATTGTTAATTTCACACATCTATCTATCTATCTATCTAAGCAAGGTCAAATGTATAAATAGTAGGACAGACTATGCTCCTTGACGTTGCCATGACAAGGTCACTACTCAGCAAAGGTTTACGATGATATGGCGATAAAATATGAAAATATTATATAAAGTATATAAAGAATCAGAAGAATGATTGGAGAGTGGGGATGAATGAAGATGGGAATATGAATGTATATATATTTACCCAACCCCTCCGCTCGGGCAGGATATGACACAAGGTCAATTTTTAAGCGGAGTTTAACAGGTTTGAATTCAGAGTTTTCCTTCTCCTAGACTAGTTGCCTCACCAAGGCTGAAGAACCTAGTCTGTCCTACTATTTACCCATAGCTGGAGGGAGAATAATTGGATTCATACCTTTCCCAAGGGTATTAGTGCTATGTGAAATGCAATTAGCTTGGTCCAGGATTTGAACTCGTGTCGCTGTGTCCAATTCCTACGACGATAACCATTACACCACGGGCACCTCCATAAATATGAATGTATATATAGGATGATGGATAGTGGGGGAGATGTTTTAATTGTGTCCTCACTCTCCAAAGACCGATTTTAGCTGAGTCTTGGCCAATTTGACCTTACTTTCATAGATAGATAAATAGATAGATATGAAGAGACAAAGAAAGAAAGAAAGAAATGAACAGACTGAAAAAGAAAGAAAGAAATGGACAGACTTAGATAGATAGATTGATAGATAGATAGATAGATAGATAGATATGAATAGACTAAGAAAGAAAGAAAGAAAGAAAGATATGAACAGACTTATAAATTAATAAATAGATAAATAATATAGATAGATAGATAGATAGATCTGTGATATACTGACAATGAACACAACAGAAGGAAAGACAAAACAATCTCATTTGTACATACCAAGAACATTTAACATTTTATAAATACACTATATCTACAAATGACATTAAAAGGAAAGAATAAACAAACGTGTCCCAATAACTAGAATATATATACTTGTTGTTCGATGAACAAACAGTATATGGTTGGGGTACTAAAAAGAAAATGGCTCAACTGATAAATTTTTTTTGTTTAGTAGCATATCAACCTTTGTGGGTTTTAAATAATAAGGGTAGGTGAGATAGCTACGTAGCTTTACCGTTCCCTGACAGAGGTCAGAGACAATATCTCTACTATTCAAAGACCATCGAGAAAAAGAGATCGAGAAAGTGTTTTTGGAACTGTCATGTGACCCCCTAGGAGGCCCTAAATGTACACGCAGTTTATCTAAGAGAATAATTATTGATTGTATCCATAAATATGAGTGATTAGTTGATTTTAACGTCATGTCAACCCGTTAAGGGTTATTTTATACTTAGAGATTAGGGAATTTTGTTTATTGTACGTCTATATTTATATTTGAGTAGTTGTTTAATTTTTTGTATACAGTTTTATGATAACAAGTATTCCAATCTAATACAATTAATTTGTACAGAATTGTATGGTTTCAAGTATTCCTTTTTAATACTAATGATTTATACACAATTATATGGTTTACAGTAAAGTAAATATTTCTATTTGTTTGCACACAGTTATATTGTTTCAAGTAACTAATAATAATAATCCTTAGTAAAGAATTATAACTTCTTAATACAATTTACAGTTATATAATGTCAAGGGGGTGTCCTCGTGGTGTAATGGTTAAAGCAACGGACTGCGGAATCGTAGTAAACGAGTTCGAACTCCAGTCGTGCTATTACGTTCACTTTCGAACAAATACCCTTGGGAAAGGTATGAACCTCCTTATCCTCCCAGCTATGGGTTAAATAGTACATCTATTGTTACCCGGTCGGTTAGGGATATAGAATACACTGACTGCACCTCTGCAGAGGGGTAAGACCCCCCACACAATGAGTTTCCTGATACGACACTAAACAGTCTGATGGTGAAGTTCCAGTAATGCTGGGGCTTTGGGGAATACGGAGCACCCCTTCATTGCCATTCCCCCCAGATCCACTCTGGCCTGGCGTGGTAGCACCTGATAGGGACCGATCTATGGGTTAAATAGAACTAAATTGCATATTTATGCTAAACTGAATTGTCTGACTAAACTGAATAGCTTGAAATAAATTGTTAAGCAGTGCTGAACCCAATCAGAACTTATATGGGTGAACACATAAGAATAGCAGGTACCGTTTTGCCAGAATAAACAAATTTTAGTAAATTCCGTGTGATTTTGAGCTGTATATATTCATCTAACCCCTCGTCCAAAAGAAGGAGTGACTCATGGTCATTTTCTCAGTGAAGTAGTTCAAATTCAGTTTTCCTACTTATAGACTGGTTACTTTATCAGTGCTAAAGAACACAGTCTGCCCGTGGTGTGATGGTTATCGTCACAGGATATGGACACGGCGATCCGAGTTCAATTCCTGGACAAGACTGATTGCATTTCACATAGCATTTCACCTTTCACCTTGGGAAAGGTATGAATCCAATTATTCTCCCTCCAGCTATGGGTAAATAGTAGGGCAGACTAGGTTCTTCAGCCTTGGTGAGGCAACTAGTCTAGGAGAAGGAAAACTCTGAATTCAAACCTGCTAAACTCCGCTTAAAAATTGACCTTGTGTCATATCCTGCCCGAGCGGAGGGGTTGGGTAAATAGGATTAATGCTAAAGAACACAGTCTGCCCTTCAATTTAACCACAGCTGGAGAGAGAAGGGATGGATTCATGCCTTTTTCAAAAGTGCTAAGTGAAACGCAGTCTTTTCCAGGATTTGAACTTGGGTTGCTGATAATATTTCTAACGACGATAGCCGTTGCGCAACACGCGCTTGTGTCGTAGACCAGTTACTACTGACTAGTGAGTTCGATCCTCATATTTGTGACTTTGGCAGACTGTGGCTAGCGAGTTCGATTCTCACTGGGTGCTGCATAAAATTGACTTTGTGTTGAATTACACAATGGTTAGTAAATGAATATTCAACTGAGACTAGAATTTACTTGTTTTTTTTTGTTTTTTACCTACCCTGTATAAGACCTTAAATTAAAAGGACATTTTGCATTAAAAACAAGTTATCTTTTGCCTTAGGAGCAGTTTGTTCCTTTTTGTTTGATTCGTTCACAGTTCCGATGCAATTTTCTCGCCAGGGGGACATTTTTAAGTATACGTTAAAAGATGACGACAAACGTCTTACGTCATCAAAATACTAACAAATCGGACACCATATGATAAACATAAAAAAAAACAAAGCTTGTACTTACATTTACTTAGACTTACAGATTAAATCTACCGTCTGCAATAAAATACAACCGCTAAAAAGAAACTAATTGTTTTAATCATGACGATTTACGATAAAGTAAAAACTTACGTACTTCTTTAACAGAAAAATGGTTTTCAAGAAGCAATGGCGGTAATGTTCCTCTAGAAAACTATGAGGATGGGCAAAATTATATACATATGTATATATATATATATATATATATTGTAATGGTTTATGATCATCACTAGCTCACTTAGTTAATGGCGGACCAAATTTTGCGGTATTATCAAACAGTGCTCAATATCAATATCAGTGATAGAGCTGTTAAACACACATACACACACACACACATACACACACATACACATAACAGTGTTGGTTGTCACTTTTTCACTTTGGTTTGTGGCAGACCAAATGCGGTATAATTTGGATAGTGCTCAATATCTGTGATAGAGCTATTATATAGAAATGAATAAACATATATTAGTTTATATATATATTTAATAGCATGGATTCTTATCTGTGACCACAAGTTTCATGCCGTCTTATTATGAAAATCACCAGGCAGATGATTGTCGTAATAAGACGATATGAAACATATAGTTGCAGATTAGCAATTAAATACATATAAATATATATAAAAACTAATACATATATATATATATATATATATATATTACACCACCATCTTACACACACACACACACACACATATATATATATATATATGTGTGTGTGTGTGTGTATATATATTGTAGAGGTTTCTGGTTCTCACTTGGTGAGTTAATGGGGATCAAATTTTGCTGTATTATCAAATAGTGCACAATATGAATGATAGAGTTTTTACACACACACACACACGCACACACGCACACACACATTTATGTATATATATATATATATATATATATATATATATATATATATATATAATTTGCAAAAACATAACAAATACAAACAAGAAAAATATATAAAAGAGTCTTCGATCCTAATTTGACAGAGCAGGTATAAAATCTAAAAAATATAATCATGAACACTAAAAATCTGTTACTTGAAGTTTCCTGTGGTTTGTGCAATCATCACACGAAAAAAATGTGTGTGTGTGTGTGTGTGTGTGTGTGTGTGTGTGTGTGTGTGTGTGTGTGTGTGTGTGTAAATAATAATAATATGATTGTTATATAAATTATATTATCATATAAAAGTTATTTTAGTTGTAAATTTCCAATGAATAAAAAAAGAATGATACCATGCTCTATCAGAGATGCTAAGAACACACTGACTGCATCCTCAGCAGAGGTACTCCCCCCTCAACACACACACGCACCAAAAAACGGGTTTCCTGAATTTGAAACCGAACTATATCTGAGAGTGTGGTTCTGGATATGTGAGGGATATGAGTATGCTTTCATTGTCATTACTCCAAGCTCCACTTTCACCTGGAGTGGTAATACCTGTTAGGTTCCATCTATGGGTTAAATAGGTCTATATAAAAAGAGTATTCGAATTTATTTGATAAGCATGAGGGAAAACTTAAGAAATTACACTGAAAATGTAAACATTACTACACAATGAATGCGATTCCATAATGTCCAGGCATAAAATAAACCTAAACGGGTTGACATACGGTTAAAATGAATCGATCACTCATTAAAGATATCATAATTACGAACACGAGAAGTTCATTACTTGACGTTTCATGTAGCGGGCGCAATAATAAGATGATATATATATATATATATATATATATATATATATATATATATATATATATATATATATAGTTATTTTATTAAAACATCCATCGCTGTTCGTTTTCCCCATCTTAAAGTTCTGATGAAGGTTTATTAAAACCGAAACATTTTAACGTTGACTTCCCATTATAATAGATTCAACACTTTAAGGATTACTTTGGTTTTCTAGTTTCTTTATATATATATATATATATATATATATATATATATATATATATATATATATATATATATATATATATATATATATATATATGAAATAGGATTATTATATTATTATAAATCAAATTCAAAATCCCTTTTCAATGTAATTGCAAGGTTACAATAAATAAAAAGAATAATACATTAAAGATCACCACGAGTTGCAATCACTTTGCCGGCACAACGGTCAAGCCATGCTGAAAGCACCCGTTCCCGCACGATAGCTACGGTTAAGCTAACAACGAACCGGACAAGGTACTCAAATGGGTGACCAATTAGTAACATCCTGTACTATTCACAATTTTGTGCCAGGTAAAACTTTGTAAAACTTTAGATATGACAACACAACGGTAATTTTTCTTCTTTAGCATTTTCCCGCGAAAGGTAAGACGATATCTTTAAACTTTAAGTTTTCAGCACGTTGTCTAATCATGCCGATTGTATGGGGTCATATCAAAATTAAATTCTACGAACCTGGCCAAGGCTGCAAGGAGTAACAAGGATAAAGAGCCATTATCTTCTGTACAAACTATATGTCGATATTCGTATATGAACCTATTCCGTTTGAATAACACAATCATTTTTATGTGGTCTACAAGCAGGAAAATAACGAATTTTAGACCCGGTAAGCCAATCAAACATAAAGAACTCCTGGGTGAGCTTTAAAGGGATGGTTGGTTGGTTTTCATGGCATATCAACCTTTGTAAGTTATCTAACGCCAAATCCATTTTTATAGAAATAGTTCTATTTCAAACAATTTAGTTTAGCATGAGTATACAGTTTAATTGTCAAAAACATTTCTTTTTCAAGTTATTCAATTAAGTCAAACAGTTTTGATTCAAACAATTCAGTTTAGCATAAGTATGCTATTTAGTTCTATTTAACCCATAGACAGGGCTCTATCAGGTGCTACCATTCCGGGCTAGAGTGGACCTGGGAGCAATGGCAATGAAGGGGTGATCCGCATTCTCCAAAACTCTAGCATCACTGGAACCTTACCATCAGATTGTTTAGCGTCATATCCAGGACACTCATTGGGGGGAGGTCTTACCTCTCTGCAGAGGTGCAGTCGGTGTATTCTACAGCTCCCGCCGACTGGGCAATAAAAGGATGGTCATGTGCATCAGCGAATGTGGGTTTTTCACTTTGTCTATTAGTGGTTCTTAAAGATTAAAAATTGAGGAATCTTTCGACTTGATTATTTTCGTATGGTTTTCATAGACATTAAACTGAAAACTACACCCTCGACATTTGTCAGGTGCCATTTCGAAAGCGAAAATTGCAGCTTTAAAAGTTAATTTTGAAATTTTCAGACTTCCTTGGAGCTTAAAAAAAAAGTAACTGCGAGATATGAAGAACTTGAGTTTTGATTTATATGAAATAACTTATATTCAACACGTACATTATCCTGTTGTTGGGTCTTAGAATACGCTGACCGTATGTATCCCCTATACAGGGTAAAGACCTCTACCCACTAAAAAGTAGTATCCTGAGTATGACACTAAACTGTATCTGATAATGAGGTTGCACTTCTGGAGCTCTAAAAAGTGTGAAGTACTCCTTTATTTCCATTACTCCCAGGTCCACTCTGATCTGGAGTTATAGTACTTGATAGGTCACTACTGTGGGTCAAAATTTTTTTAAAAATTATTAGGACCATGAACAAAAAATGCTCTTAAGAAATAACTACGCAAAAAATGTTTATGTGTACGCCCAATGAACGCAATTACTTGTCCTCTTGGCATAAAATAACTCTTTGCGAGTTAACATGCCATTAAAATCAGTCAATTAATTAATCAACACATATGATGGAGGTTAAGGCGAAACACATAAAATGCAAGGTGTTACCCAAATATTTAGAGGACTTAAGGCTCAAAATAGTTTCCTTTAAGATAGATATAAAAAATAAATAAATAAAGATTGGAAGCGTACTTAGCCAAGTGGAATCGGTAACCTCCTGACTTCAAATCCCGCATGAGGCTGATGGCATTTCATTTCGTGTGAATGTACTTAAGAACGGCATGAAGCTATTTGTTCTCTCCAATCATGGGTAAAAAGTAGCACAGACTGGTCACTTTAACCATTCTTAGAGAAAGGAATATTCTGAATTCAAACCAGCTGTACTCCGCTTAAAAATTGACCTTGTGCCGAATATTGCATGTGGCAGAAAGGTTGGATAGATATATATACGTATTCGGCAGACTCTCTCTTTTTTTAGTTAACAATCACTGGATGCATCAAAAGTATTTTCAGTTTTTGCCGACCTTTATTCAAGGTATATCAACACTTGTTGGTTATTTAATGCCAAATTCTGCTTATATATTTATATATAATATATATATATATATATATATATATATATATATATATATAATGCTCTATTTCTTGATGGAGTGAAGTTAAGAGCTAAGTTAAAAATCCGAGGTGACAGGAGAAATAGATATTAACTTGACAGATGAACAGATTTATCAACCTGTTTCAAATTCCCTGGATTTCTTGGTAGGACTTTATGTAAAAATCACATTTAAGAAACGAATGTAGATAAATTAAATATTTGTGTTGATCAAAAGTATTTTCGTTTTTTGACAGACCTTTACTCCAAAGATTATTTCATGTATACATCCAAAAACTCCACAATATCATTTCATATATTTGTTCGTATCAAAAGTATTTTCGGGTTTTATAGACCTTTGGGCGTAACAATCTTTCTCGTTGTTGGTAGTAGACCAAACTACCCAAGTTCAAAACCTAGACAAGGCTGTTTGCATTTTATATACTGTTAATACCCTTAGGAAAGATATGAATCCAATTATTCTCTCTCTAGTAGGACAGATTGAGATCTTTAACCTTGTTGTGGAAACCGGTCTTGAAGGAAAACTCCAAATTCAAACTAGTTGTATTCTATTTTTACCACTATTAAACTAGGTCACAAAGACTATGATAGAGAGAGATTTACTCAAAAACTTATTTGGGGGAGTTTCTGCGGAGTAGTGGATAACATGCTAAACTGTGACGTCATAGTAATCGAGTTCAAATTCCTGTCACGCTATTACGTTCTCTTTCGGACTAATAGCCTTATTTCCTAGCTATGAGTTAAATAGTACCACTATTTTTCTTCCACAAGGATGACATTAAATAACCCACGAAGGTTGATATGCTATTAAATAAAGAACCCAAACCAAAGCTTATTTGATGTAGATATCAAAAGACTATGACTCCATAATATTATTGTAATTATTACGCCTTGCGAGTTTTTCACATCAGCGTTAACTGATGATCTTTCACTGAAGTTTGAATTGCAGTGAGTCTCCTTAAGTCTCCATAACTCTTCTCAGTATTCTGGTCGATCTTAACTATGCCCGAGTTTGGAAGGTCTCGACTCGTTCCAACTCCTCCAGCCCTCTAACCAAGCCTTTGAAGATCGTTCCAAGCGCGCCAATTACAACTGGTATCACCGTCACTTTCATGTTCCATAGCTTTCTTAGTTCTCAAGCAAGGTCTAAGTACTTGTCTCTTTTTCGTATTTAAAAAAAAAATTCTTATGTTTTTATTTTGTGGTCCGCTCGGACGGCAAAGTCCACTATTCGACAGGTTCTCTTTTTTTTAAATTAAAAACCACTGGATCAGGTCTTCTGGTGGTATTATTATTATTATTATTATTATTATTATTATTACATACATCAAAAGTATTTTCAGTTTTACCCACCTTTATTCAAGGTATATCAACACTTTTAGGTTATTTAATGCCAAATTCTACTTATATATATATATATATATATATATATATATATATATAGTTTGTAAACGAATAGTTAGTAGGTAACGTTATTTTTATCAAGCCAGAGTTCATTTGTTTGCACACTGTTGAATGGTTACAAGTATAGAAAATGAGTGAATATTTCTATTTGACTCATTGATGGGACCCTACCATTTCGGGTCAGAGGAGGTGCCCGTGGTGTAGTCGTTATCGCCGTAGGAAATGAGCACGGCGATACGAGTTCAAATCCTGGACGAGACTGATTGCATTTCACATAGCACTAATACCCTTGGGAAAGGTATGAATCCAATAATTCTCCCTCCAGCTATGGGTAAATAGTAGGACAGACTAGGTTCTTCAGCCATGGTTAGGCAACTGGTCTAGGAGAAGGAAAACTCTGAATTGAAACCTGTTAAACTCCGCTAAAAAATTGACCCTGTGTCATATCCTGTCCGAGCGGAGGGGTTGGTAAATAGTACCATTTCGGGTCAGAGTAGACCTGAGAGTAATGATTTGGTTGAGTTTAGTTTTATGGCCTAACAACCATAGGAGGTTATTTAATGCCAAATCCAATTTTATACTTATAAAAAGTTCTATTTCAAATAACTTAGTTTAGCATAAGTACAGCTATTTATTTACACACAGTTAAATGTAAAATAGTTCTATTTCAAACAATTCAGTTGAGCATAAGTATAGTTTAAATGTCAAACACTTCTATTTTACCCATAGATAGGACCCTATCAGGTACTACCGCACCGGGCTAGAGTGGACCAAGGAACGTAGACAATGAAGTGGTACTCCACATTCCTCAACATTATGTGCATCTTAGTGTCATATCCAGAACATCCGTTGCAGCGGGGCGGACCTTACTCCTCTGCATGGATGCAGTCGGCGTATTCTACGGTCCCAGCCGACTGAGCTATATATGTATCGATCCAAAGATTTATATATTACATCATTATTCAATTGATATCATATCATATATATATATATATATATATATATATATATATATATATATATATATATATATATATATATGACAGTAGGGATGGGGAATAAGTTTAAATTCCACACTAAAATTTATGGTCAGTAAATAAGGCCTAACCCAATAAGTTCTTAGTGTGTTTAAACTTTTAGTCAATAATTTTGTCCAAATTTAAGTAACGTATCATACTATTAAAATGAAATGGTTTGGTTTCTTTATTTAATGGCATATCAACGTTTGTAGGTTATTTAATGCCAAAGCCAGTAGTGGTACTATTTATCCCATAACTGGGAGAATAAGGGGGTTCATACCTTTCCCAAAGGT
This sequence comes from Sepioteuthis lessoniana, assembly GCA_963585895.1. NCBI lineage: Eukaryota > Metazoa > Mollusca > Cephalopoda > Myopsida > Loliginidae > Sepioteuthis > Sepioteuthis lessoniana. Next base: position 74,619 of record CAUZXS010002007.1, read on the forward strand.
ATTTGTCCGAAAGTGAATATAATAGTGCGACTGGAGTTCAAACCCGCTGACAACGATTCCGCAGTCCATCGCCTTTACCATTACTCCCCAAAATGAAACGAAAAAAAAACTTCTAACATTTTTCAGATTGCTTTTTTCTCTCTCATTCGAAAGCTATAAGATATCAAGTTCTAAAGTGCAGGTGGGGGCGATTTTAATTGGACTTTTGACAAAGCTGTGTAAACTGCACTTGACATTTCAGAAGACCGAAACTTTCAACCCATGTATTAAAATTTAACAATTTCTTTTTATTTATTTATTTTAGTACCTTTACTTCAAAGCTTTTTCATTAACACATATAAAGTCTATGACTCCACTTAGTATATACATATATATATGAAGGCGTTCGAAGGGTTATGGATATCGTCATCGTGAATAGCTCGGTGACCCAAGTTCAAATCCCGGACGAGGCTGTTTTCATTTTCACTTAGCTCATATACACATATGATGTCTGTGATCCACAACATAGATATATTTGTGTGTGCGTGTGTGCATATATATCCATATGTATTACGGTTTATCAAAAGTATTTCAGAGTTTTTTTTTGTGGGGTGGGGGTTATAGACCTTAATTTCAAAGTTTTTTCGTCATTATATTTTGACACCCCTATTATCATTATTATTATCATTTATTCTCTTTTGAGAGTTTTTCACACCAGTGTTAGCTGATGGTTTCTCACTGGAGTTTGAGTGACAACAAGTCTCCTTGAATTTCCAGGACTCTTCTCAGTATTCTGGCCGGTCTAAATAATGCAGTAGTTTGGATGGTCTCCACCTGTCCTGTTATTTCTAAGTCCTCCAGTCCTTTGTGACTGTACCAAGAGCACCAATTACAATTGGTATTATCGTTACTTTGATGTTCCACAGATTTTTCCGTTCCTTAGCAAGGTCGAGGTACTTATCCCTCTTTTCACATTCTTTCAATTTCACTCCATGGTCCGCCCGGAAAGCAAAGTCCATAATTCTGCAAGTTCTCTTCTTTTTTCTTTTTTTTTTTTTGTTGTTATTGTTGTTTGGTTTGGTTTCTTTGTTTAATGGCATATCAACCTTTGTTGGTTATTTAATGCCAAAGCTATTCTTCGAGAAGAACAGTAGTGGTACTCTTTAACCCATAGCTGGGAGGATAAGGGGATTCATACCTTTCCCAGGTGTATTTGCCCGAAAGTGAACGTAATAGCTCGACTGAAGTACGAACTCGCTTACTACGATTCCGCAGTCCATCGCTTTAACCATTACACCACCGAGGACACCCCGTTGTGGTTGTTGTTGATTATCATAAGATCTGGTCGTCTGGCCGAGATTTGGTGATCCGTTTGTATCTCAAAATCCCAGAGGAGTTTGTGCGTTTCATTCTCTAGGATAGATTCTGAGCTGTGCATATACTTGTTCGTATTATTATTATTATTATTATTATTATTATTATTATTATTATTATTATTATTATTATTATCGTTTTTTTTACGATCCTTCACTGAGTTTTACCCAAAACATAAAATGAGGAAAGGTAGTGATTTTTTTTTCCTCTTTTGGGTGATATTTTTCAGTCTCGTTGATAATATTCTCCTAAGGAGATGAGCAGTTCCGCAAAATGCAATTTTTTGTATTTCATATTGGCTCGGGCTGTCAAGTGACTTGTTGATTACTACAACTACTACTAATAATAATGATAATAATACTCTCAAGTTGTTATTTTTGCTTAAGATTTAATAAAGCTGGATACAAGTAATGAGATACTTAAAATGATCCTCAAAGGTGCTGAAGCTGTTTTCTGAATTCAGGAAGTAGAAGCATATGAAACAATATCAACCGAACTGCCCAAAACTGGCTAAAGCGTTTTTTGTAGAGTGTTGATTAACCCTTAAAATAAAGCCTAGAAAGTGGACGTCTATCAGTTGCCGGTTATGATGCTTTAAAATGCAAAACTAGAAGAAAATCAATGGCTCATCGGAAGATGTCATATAGAGAGTATTATGTAAGTTTTAAAAAGGCATGGGAACTCCTGAGTGGTTCACAGTGAACTTTCAAGTTGTTGAAAAACGAAAATACTTTTGCTTTACCATAGTACCATGGGACCGAAAACCCGATGGGTCGCCAGTCGATGACAGGAAGAATTTTAATTACCATTTTGTAGTCATCTCCATAATATAGAGAATTTGGAAGATTTTTCTTTTTTAAATTACTTTCAGGACAAATGTTGACCCCTGAAAATGAATAATCATTTGCAAATTGGACTAGAAATTGCTTTATTCTCTAAGAACATTTTAAGCATATTTCTCTAATAAATATCTTGTTATGATGGGTTATTTTTGCTTGGTTACGACCACACACACACATACAGACACACACACACACACACACACACACACACACACAAACGCCCGCTAAGTATGTCTCCTTTTATATCTATCTATCTATCTATCTATCTATCTCTATATATATATATACTCACACATATTATGCACGTACGTGAATGTGTGTTTGTGTGCTTATGTGCATATATATATGTTTGTAATTGTGTGTGTGTGTGTGTGTGTGTGTGTGTGTGTGTGTGTGTGTGTGTGTGTGTGTGTGTGTTCACTTACAATTGTTTGATAAAAAATCTGAAACAGTTGTAAAATCAGTCAAAGATGAATATGCTCAATACACAATAATTGCACAAATAGATACAACCGAATGTGAAGATCAAATATTGCAACGTTAAAAAAAAATTATAAAAGATAAGTTTTAGATTAATCCCTCACGACCCTAAGTTTCCCGTGACCCATCTTCAGGTGAGATTCTTCCAACCATTAAGTGAAAATTAATTAATTAATTAAAAGAAAAAAAATGAGTCAAAATTAATAACAAAAACTAATGGGACAAACGCACATAGATTGATGGTAATAATTTTCCTGTTCCAGCAGATCAGAGGGTGAAAATAAAAGAAAGCAAAAAACTATACAAATACCTAGACCTTGCCAGAGAGCTGAAAAATATCATGGAACATGAAAGTGACGAGGATACCAATCGGAGTTGGGGCCTATGGGACGGTCTTCAAGAACCTGAAAGAGAAACTAGCGGGAGTGGAGATCAGAGTAAGATTCAAGGGCATCCAAACAGCAGCACTGTTAAAATCAGCCAGAATACTTTGGAGTGTACTGGAGACCTAAAGAGATTTTTCGGACTTCAATCAAAAACCACCGGTTAAAGTAGTGCGAAAACTCGTATAAAGTGAAAATAACAATAGCGAAGTATTCATTACATGAATTACGTGGTTTCTAGCTCTAGATCTCCAGTATATAAGAAAATAGCAACTGTAGGCTATGTGATAATAAAGAAGAAACAGTTAATCACATAATTAGCGAATACAACAAATTATCACAAAAGGAGTACAAAAACAAGCATGACTGAGTGGGGAAAGTGATCAACTGGGAATCGTGCAAGAGACTAAACTCTGACTATACATACAAATGGTTAAAACACCAGCCAGATTTTGTTCTAGAAAACGAGACTTTGAGATAAAAACAGACCACCGAACCTCCGTCAGAAGTCCAAACCTATTATTGATTAACAAGGAGAAAGGAAAGCGTCATCAAGTGCATTTTGTCGCTCCAGCGAACTATAAAGTGAAAAAAGAAAAAAAAAAGATAGAGAGTAAAGTTGGACAGAAAACTGGACTTTGCAAGAGAGCTGAAAAAGTAGTGGAGCATGAAGGTGACAGTGATGCCCATCGTAATGTGAGCCCTTGGAACGGTCTCAAAAGAACCTGGGAAATAGACTTGGTAAAGTGGAGATTAAAGGAGGAAATGCAACCATCCAGAATACAACTCTGTTAAAATCGGCTTAGCTGCTTAGAAAAGTCCTGGAAATCTGATGGAGACCCAGACTCCAGTGAAAAACCACCAGTAGAAGCTGGCGTGAAAAACTCACAAGGACTAAAATAATGATGAAAGTCTTAATAAATTGATATCATTTTATAATCACGTTATGTATTTGTGAATATCAAGCAAATAGTTCGATCTTATCAAAGTTAAAATTCAAATACACAAGTATCGAAGAAACTCACACACGAACTCACGCATATATATATATATATATATATATATATATATATATATATATAGTCGATGAGTGAAAGAGAAGAAAAAAGAAAAGTTAAGAGGTGAAAAGACACATTTACTGAGAAATTGACAAACGTAAAATAACTGAAAAAAAAACTTATATTTCGTACAAGCAAATTTAAGGTTTTGTAGATGACAACATAACAAAAGTTTTCAAAAGAAAATATTTCTGCTTAAAGAGTAAGTTTTTGGTTTTGGTTTTTTAATCAATGAATTATTAGTCTACTTTCGGTAAATTAATAAGTTGATAATGTTATCTGTTAAATTAAATGCGCCAATTCTTTAAGAAAGATTTTTTGTGCCTTACTAAAACAAAAGTTAACTGAAAAAGCAGATGAGAGAGAAAAATTCAAAATTTTCGCTAATTGTAGAGAAAGCAAAAAAAAAAAAAAAAAAAAAAATATTGCAAAAAGAAAAAAAATGAAAAAACTTACTTTTTTTTTTTTCTTTTTTCACCTTTTCCAACGTGCGTTGTACACACGTAAAATATTTGTTATTATTTGTTCCTTAAGTGAAAAAAAGTGATGTGGTGAAGAAACAATGCTCTCTCGTCAATGTATAAAGTCGTTTTACTAAAATACTTTATCTCGTCTTGGGTTTTTATACCCACGAAGCGTATCAAACAATAGAGATAGACATGACAAGTCGTGAAGGTGTGAGGGGCGGAGTTAGGAAGGAAGAAAGGAGAAAGAATGTCATAGACATCCACAGATGGGAAGAAAGTGTTAAAACAGGTTGTTGTATTGAGTTGAAAGCGAGAGAGAGAGAGAGAGAGAGAGAGAGAGAGAGAGAGAGAGAGAGAGCGTGTGTGTGTGTGTGTGTGTGAAGACGAAGAAAACAATAATTGAAAGAAAATTGTTTCTGCCTTAAAAATCACATCAAAAACGGACAGAAAAAAAAGTTAATTTCGTTTCTTTTTTTTTTTCTTTCTTTCTTTTTTTATTTGCGATTTTTAGGAGCATATATTTTGTTTTACGCTCAAAAATCGGCGCCTAAACTAAAAGAAAAAAAAATTGAAAATTCTGTACACACACACACACACACACACACACACACACACACACACACACACACACACACACATATATATATATATATATATATATATATATATATATATATATATATATAATTCTTTTATTCCCTCATTTCTGTTTTGTTTTTACTTATTTTGAAAAGCCTGCGGGAATTTTTTGAAAACATCCTATTGAAGGTATTAACCCACACCGAGTTAAACTATTTCTAGAGAAGAAACGCATATTACATATTACAGATAACGCGAAGAAAAAATTCGGTGACTTCGTGTTTCTTCTAAGTGTTACAAGCGCATGCGACTTGAATTAAAAACAATCAACCCAAACAGTGAAAGACAATGTTTTTTCTATGAATGAATTAATGAAGAATAATTGGTATTTCCCTCACCCGCTCTATCTCATCACCCTTTTTCTCAGTCTACTGTAGGACTCAGGTTTTGCCCTAGGACTGTAAAAATATATTGGGAGTAATGAGTCCTACCCTCTGAGGCCCAAAGCAGTTAGAAGATAATAGTGCCAACCTACATATAAAGTCTGCAGCTTTTTTTTTATTTATTTACTTTTTTCAAACATAAAGACATCTAATTTAGATAAAATTTATTACATTGTAAATAACAAATCCTTCATGCTCATGGCACCCTAAGATGTTGTAGACTTTTACATTTTCGGTGGGTTCCATTAGAAAAATGCTCATACAATTGCTATAAATGTCAAACATCAAACGAAAGGAAATTGTTTGTCATAGTTTTTAATATTTGTATTGTTTATTTTTATCGATGAGACAAGAAGAAGAAAAGTGAATATTCAAACACCCGTTTTTGTCGCGTATAATTCATTTTCAAGAAATGGTGTTAGAATATTTCGCTTATTCACAAAAACTTACAGAGATGTGAATTTTTTCAATTTAACAGAAATATAGAATAAAGAATGCCATTTAACGTAGTCTACGAGCAGTTTAGATCGGTCGATTAATTTTGTCGTGAGCCATTCTCATAGTTTAGTTTCTGTTGCATAGTAACTTTTTGTTATAAAAATTTCACTCAGACACGAATCGGTGAAACAGACTTTTTATTAATTTTTCATGGCTTTTTATATAAATTTATGTCCTGTAGTTTGTTAGTTATCGCCATAAAAATCATGCATCATCTTCATAGATAAATCAGAAGACTTTAAATTCTCTTAAGCCCTTCATAGATAAAATCAGAAGACTTTAAATTCTCTTAAGCCCTTACCTGATTCGATGTTAAATTATCATTGGGGTGAGGTAGATATTTCCAAATTATAAGGTTAGAATCTTTTACCTAATGAAAGAAAAAAATACTTTTTTCTAATTTTAAGGGAATAAATAAATCTTTGATATTATAAACAAACAGTTTCTTTGAAAAAACAAATTTGATGTAAAAATATATGTTACTTGATTTTACATCAAAGTTTTAACATATAAAGTAAAGATATATATTTAGTTTCATTTACTGGTGAAACTGCAGTTTTTTGAAAAGTCGGGGAAAAAATTTAATTGTTTTGGAATTTTTCAGAAATAAATTGAATCTTAGCGAAACCTGGATTAAAGAAAATTTGGTTAACAGCTAAATTCAACAAAACAACCAAATCTTAAATTAAAATCAAAGAAAATTTAGTACTTTTATTTTAATTATAATTACTTAACTGCTTACGATATTTTCTTTAATTTAGGTTTCGTTGAGATCTAATCTATTTTTGAATAAGAAGCTCAAGTGACGTGTTTTGTCGTTTTTTTTTAATGATTCAATGATATTCATTTGAAAGTTTTAATGAATAGAGTGTTCGCTAATGGTCCGGGAGACCAGGATTCAATCCCAGGTCGAAACATACCAAAGACTAAAATAATGGTACTTGATGCCCCTTTCTCAGCATCGTAAGGTAGGGATCAAGGGTAAAGTGGAACAATCCAGGGAATGGAGTATCACCCTCCCCTACACCTTAGTGTAGTAGCTATGGAAAAGGGAGCCCTCAGGTCACCCTCGACTAAGGTCGCCAACTTTACTTTACTTACATGTACTTGCCGAATTTCATTGCTTAAATAGTTTTGGCTGTAAATGCGATTCGTCAACCAAATCACTGTAGATTTCCATTTTTTTTTTCATAAAGATAGAGGTATTTTTGTTCACAGTTTTTCCAATTTCAAGTACTTATATTTTTAAAAAATTATTGATGGATTTTGATCATTCAAAAACCCACAATCTTATATCAATCAATACTTTATAGATTGTTTAGTTGTTATAGTAAAATCCCTTTTTATTTATTTTTTTTTTTTCGTTTGCCTGGCTAATTAATCCTGCCCTGCCTATCCGGGCATGTTGATATTTGCAATCTAGTTTCACAGATCAATTACTACAGAGCAGTGAGTATGATCCTCACTAGGTCAGTATTTGCACAAATTCCTAAAGAGAGTTCACTATATACATAGTACATTTCTTTTAAATATCTATCTATTTATCCACAAGTTTTCCTCACTTACGATTATATTTTTCATATCCCCCCCCCCACACACACACAAACACGTGCGTGTCAAACCAACTGTAATGATCTAAGAAGACGGAGTCTGTATGGCGTAGTGGCTAACATGCAGGATTGTGATAACATAGCAGGCGAGTTCGAACTCCAGTTGCGCTATTACGTTCACTTTTGGATCAATAACTTAGTGAAAGCTATGAGCATCTTTATCCAAAAAGCTGTTGGTTTAATAGTATCACTGCTGTTCTTTAACAAGGATGATTTTGATATTAAATAAACCACAAAAGTCGATATACTATTAAACAACGAAACGGAACCAGTAATATTCAAGTGGAATCTAATTATCTAACTTAACATGAATGAAATGACAGGTACCACACTATGAGCAGGCGTCTAAAAAAGGTCGGGAAAGTCTGGCAAAAAAGTCCTTTACTTCTCTGTTCATTCGGTATTGTTTTCTTGGAACATGTACACAAGCACACACACAACACAGTCAAACTAATTTCATAGTACTCGATTTAAGGGGTCACTGCGCGTTTCATTGTTTCTAGACCATCCTATTTTTTTCATTTTTTTTTTTATTTTTCCGTTGGCATGCTAATTTGTGGACCAGTATAATGCGCACATGTGTGTGTGTGTGTGCACACACACACACACACACACACACACACACACACACACACACACACACACACACACACACACAGAGTCTCTTTTTCATTTACATTCATATACACACTCTCTTTTTCTTTTGCATGCACGTGTGTATGCGTGCGCACGTGCACACACAAACACACACTCACATGCACACAAACACACGTTCACAAACACGGTCCTTCTCTCTCTCTCTCTCCCTCTCTCACTCTCTCTCTCTCACACACACACACACATACGCACACAAACATACACACGCACACACACACACACACTTTATCTATTTCTTTTCTTCTTTTTGGTGAAAATTTTTTGTGAATGTGCTAGGTGTGACAGTAAACTGCATCTGATGGTGAGGCTCCAGTCCTGAAGTTTGGAGATTACTGGGTATCCTTTCATTACCATTACTCTTAAATCCACTCTGACGAGGAGTGGTTGTACCTTATGGAATCCCATCTATGGGTTAAATAAAACTATTCAATCATTTACTAAGGATTACGGGATGTAGCCTTGAAGACCTGCCGGAAGCAATGGACGATGGACAAGGGTGGCGAGAAAGGGTCAGGGATATCCGTGCTGATGGCAAGACATGATTATTATTATTATTATTATTATTATTATTATTATTATTATTTGAGATCATATAGCTGTTCTAAATTGTTCGTACGAGAAACGAATACTTATTAAATTGAATTAAAAATGTTAAATAGCAATACTTGAAACGATTTAACTGCATGCAAAGAAATGATTAGCATTAAATAGGATTATTTGTATTAAGAATACTTGAAACCACTTAACTATATGCGAACAAATGAGATTTAGCTCGTTTAAAATCGTTACCTACAAACTATTCGCTCACAAATTATATATATATATATATATATATATATATATATATATATATATATATATATATATATGTGTGTGTGTGTGTGTATATAAATATATATATATATATATATATGCGTGTGTGTGTGTGTGTGTGTGTGTATAACAGAATTTTGGCATTAAATAATATATACGCACATACACGCGCACACACATATACATACATACACATACATACACATATATACACACACTTTCTCTCTTCCTTTTTGTTGAGAATTTATTTTGAGAATTAGCTTAATTCATGTTTCACACACAACGTGGCTTAGGATACGTTAATTACACCTCTTGGCGAGGGGGTAAGCCCCCCCCCCCAGGATTGTGGTGGGTCGGAAACTATACTGCAACCTGTGGTGTGGCTTCAGTTATCGAGATCTGGTGAGTGTGGTGTATCTCTTCGTTTCCTTTACTCCTAAGTTCACTCAGATTCAGTGGTAATACCTGATAAGGTCCAATCTCTTGATCAAATAGGTGTTTCAAAATTATTTGTATTTGATAAAAGTATTTGAAATTATGTTACTGTGAAAATTGTTTGTATCAAATTTCGACATTAAAATGAAACAAGCCAAAATTAAAAGACCAAAATTAATGATAATAACTTATACAAGTCTACACTGTCGATGCGGTTTAGAATATGCCACGACAGCATTCCCTGCAGAAATGCAAAGATCCCTCAAAAAGAAAAAAAATTCGGTGTTCTGGGTTGGACACTAAACTACATTCGGTACCGAGGCTCCAGTTCTAGAGCTCTGGAGAGTCACCTTTTCGAAAAGGGTGGGTTTTGCCCTTCTGCCGATGATAGAGCTTAATCTAGGCCCTGGCAACACTACGATCCTTCAGTTGGGTTCGAGTGTTAATTTCCTTAGCCATTAAGCATGTTTCAAGTTTTACCAGTTGGCAATTGATGAGATTAGGTTATTTCTTTGTATGTCAACCTTCGTGGAGTAAGTGATAACAAGATACAAGGGCGTGAGTCACACAGTTCCAATTGAACTCACATATATTTATTATTCACTCAACTTAGCTTAGTTAAGCACACACACAAAATCCCCCCCCCCAAAAAAAAACAGCGGAGGAAACTAGTGAGAATCAAACTCGTTATCTCTGAATTTTGGAACAGAGATAGCGAGTTTGAGTTAATTTCTAAAATCGTTAATTTTTAAAGTCCGAGGGGCAAATTGACTCCCGTGAAAATTGAATGAGTACGCAGAATATATGAAGTTCATGGCTATCTTATTTTTTTCGGTACCAAAAATTAAAACTTGAGGAACCGCACAAATTCATTACTTCAGTTTTATTTTCCTCTGCGGCTAAAATTTGCTGTGTCACTATATAATTATATATTTAGTAAACTTAGCTTAGTTTTGCACAAGCCCAGAAGTATGGAGCACTCATTAGGAACTGAACTCACTAACAATGGTTTGCTAACCTGTATTAAAAATAATTCTACGCGAAACGAACCAAGTGAGGATTTAACTCTCAACTCGGGGATCTGCGTGATAAGTTTGTTAACTACTACACCATATAGTCATAATTAGAGATGCTCGTGGTGTAATGGTTATCGTCGTAAGAAATGGACACGGCGTAAACAAGTTCAGTTCCTGGACGAGGTTGGTTGAGTTTCATATAGCATTAATAGCCTTGGGAAAGTTATAAATCCAATCATCCTCTCTCAACCTATGGGTAAATAGTTGGGCAGACTGGGTTCTTTAGCCTTGGTTAGGCAACCAGTCAAGAAGGAAAACTCTGAATTCAAACCTGTTAAACTCCGCTTAAAAATTGACCTTGTTCACATCCTGACAGTGCAGAGCGATTGGTAAATATATATTTGTAATTTCGTGATAAACTGAAAACCTGTTCGGTTCCCATTTGAACAGCAGTCCAAGATGATATTTCATTTGCATTTCATAAACATCTTCGTTAGAATGAGGATTTGGATTGTTAAAAAATAACCTTCGAAGTACATTCAGTGTCCGCACAGAGGTAAGTAAAGTAAAGTTGGCAACCGTAGGCTCCCTTTTCAATAGCTACAATACCGAGGTGTCGGGAAGGGTGCTACTCCTACTCCCAGATTGCTCCACTTTACCCTTTATACGTACCTTATAATGCTGAGTGTTAAGCAAGGAGGTATAGAGTACCATTTTTTAAGTCTTTGGTATGACACGACCTGAGACTCAACCCTGGTCTCCCGGACCATTGGCGAACACTCTACCTGCTAGGCCAAGTGTTCGCCAATGACCCGGGAGACCTGGGTTCAATTCCAGATCGAGGTATGCCAAAGACTCAAAAAATGGTACTTGATGCTGCCTTGCTTAGCACTCAGCATTATATGGTAAGGATCAAGGGTAAAGTGGAGCAATCCAGGTAATGGAGTAGCACCCTCCCCTACACCTCGGTGTAGTAGCTATTGAAAAGGAATCCTTCGGGTCACCCTTGACTAAGTTCGCACAGAGGTAATGTAAATTAATTCTTGCTGGTCAACTAACACTGGCACGTGACTGTGTAGGGATCCATAGAAGAACGTTACTTATGAGTCTGTCTTTGTATCTCCAGCAGTGTCCCGCGTGTCTTTTTCGTCTTACTTGGATGGCGGTAAGTAGCCGTACAGCTGTTATTTTGTGGGGTGTTGCTTCCAGGATTTGTTTAAGATAGATATTACCAAACCCCTCCGCTCGGGCAGGATATGACACAAGGTCAATTTTTTAGCGGAGTTTAACAGGTTTGAATTCAGAGTTTTCCTTCTCCTAGACTAGTTGCCTCACCAAGGCTGAAGAACCTAGTCTGCCCTACTATTTACCCATATCTGGGGGAGAATAATTGGATTCATACCTTTCCCAAGGGTATTAGTGCTATGTGAAATGCAATCAGCCTCGTCCAGGATTTGAACTCGTGTCACCGCGTCCATTTCCTATGACGATAACCATTACACCACGGACACCACCATTTGTTCAAGATAGCTCGTAGCCTTCTTGTGTAGTTCTTATCTAACTTTTTCTCTATGCGTTTTGTTGGCACCCATGTAGTGCATCCATGCAGTAGTACTGACACAGCCACAGCTTGGAAGAAATTCCATTTCATTTTATCGGATTGATCCGACTTCCATCTGATCGATAACCTATCGATAATAGTCCACGCCTTTGCAAGGCGTAACCATAGCTGGCGGGATAAGGGAGTTCATACACTTCCCAAAGGTATTAGTCCGAAAGTGAACGTAATAGCACAAGTGGTGTTCGAACTCGCTTACTATGATGTTGTAGTCCAACACATTAGCTACTTTGTCACCAAGACTTCCCTCTCAACTTAAAATTCGATCATGGCTATCGCATTATACCATTTTGTAACAATCCAATGATATCAAGCAATAACTATGCCAGAAGGTATTGATAATGAAAATGACTGCACATTCAGTTTCAATAACGCGTAGTAAAAAAAGGGCTATCTTACATCATTGGATATTACAGAAGCCGCTCGTTTTACTCCGGAATATCCTTTCCAAGACAGATGCAGGAACAAAAGCAAGGTGTCTATCACTGCTGTTTTATATGCGTTTGTCTCCTAGATGGATGATTTATAAAAATCACGAGAGGCATTGGATAGCCAACTGTATGCCCTGCTGAGGAGTAAGATCACCCACCAAGGAGTGTCCAGAGTACGACACTAAACTGCATCTGAGGATGAGGCTCTATTTCTGGAGCACTAGGGAGTGTGGAGTACACCTTCACTTCAAAATTATTTGTATTGGATAGGAATGCTTGATACCATATAAATGTGTGTGAAATTTTATAAAATCACGTGAGGAGTATGCTAGATGGCCTCTGATCATACATACATATATACATACATATTAGAGGTGCATTTAACGTAACTGTTACCGTCATAAGAAATGGAATCAGCGACTGGGTTCAAATTCTGGATGTAAGTGTTTGTGTTCTCTTCCCGTTGATGTTCTTAGGAAAGTCATGAATCTCGCTTTCTCATTCGCCAGCTATGGGTAAATAGTAAGGTAGACTGGGTCCCTTAGCCTTGGTTAGTCAGTCTAGGAGAAGGAACAATATTAAACCAGTTGTATTCCACTTAAAAATTAACCTTGTGTCGCTTTCTGCTTATGGAATAGAGGTTGGGTACATATATACTTATGTACATAAATAATGAGAATTTAATAATATATGCCGTGGTGTGAAGATTATCGTCATAGGAAATGGACACGGCGATACGAGTTCAAATCCTGGACGAGACTGATTGCATTTGACATAACACTAATACCCTTGGGAAAGGTAAGAATCCAATTATTCTCCCTCCAGCTATGGGTAAATAGTAGGGCAGACAGGATTCTTCACCCTTGGCGAGGCAACTAGTCTAGGAGAAGGAAAACTCTGAATTCAAACCTGTTAAACCCCGCCATTACACCACGATTCTCTTTAATATATATATATATATATATATATATATATATATATATATATATATATATATATATATATATATAATCGTTGTACGCGAGTTCGTACTCCAGTCGCGCTATTACGTTCACGTTCGGGCAAATACCCTTGGGAAAGGTATGAACCCCCTTATCCTCCTAGCTATGGGTTAAATAGTACCACTACTGTTCTTCTACGAGAATAACTTTGGCATTAAATAACCTACAAAGGTTGATATGCCATTAAACAAAGAAAACAAACCAAACCATAACGTGGATCTTTTGTTGTTGTTGTTGTACTGCAACTTGTTTGAAAAGCAGGTATAAATGAATGATGGCGTTCTTAGGAAAGAGATTTTTAGTTGGATAGGTCAACAACGAAAAGATTGAAAATACAGCCAGTAGTTTCTTCTAAGGAACGCAGAGCAAACCGCTAAATCAAGAAATGCAAGCAATCTGCAATGTCTTTAAGCAAAAGAAGAAAAAATATAAAAAAAAAAAAAAGAAAGAGAAAAATACTTTTTGAAGCGTTCTGGCGCTTAAAACATTTTTTCAAGCATGTAATGATAATATTAAAATTCTTAAAAGTTCAGTTGGCACTGCTCTTAAAGTACGTGAGAAGATTTTACTGATTGTGAAAAATCGGGGAATTATTTTGTGGGTGTCAAATAAAACATAATGTAATATCAACTCGCTTAAAACCCACTGTTAACGTCAAGTTAAGAATTTGTAATTGATTGTTAATAAAGAAGCAATATATAATCGATTCATAAGTTATCTTCCTGGGTAAATTGATAGTTAAGAATTAATAGGTATAAATTAATGGTTGAAAATTAATCGTTATAAATTCAACCCTAGTCTTTTATAAAGTGGGGTAGCCCTATCCGAGAGCCTTAGGATACATTGACCCCCGCAGCAAGGTAAGATCTCTCCCCAAAACGAGAAAGGGCTATGATACAAAACTTCATCTGGTGTTGAGGCTCGAGTTAACACACACACACACACACACACACACACACTTCACCAACACGAACGTACTCGGCGGGGCATTGGATAGCCGACTGTATCCCCTGCTGAGGAGTAATACCACCCCACCAAGGAGTGTCCAAGCGATTACACTAAACTGCATTTGGTTGATGATCCAGTTCTGGAGCACTCGGGAGTGTGGAGTACACCTTCATTGCTATTACTCCCAGGTCCACTTGAAAATTATTTGTATTGGATAGGAATGCTTGATACCATATAGATAAGAGTAAAATAATAATAATAATAATAATAATAATAATAATAATAATAATAATAATAGGAATAGTTACTAGAAGCGATGTAATTGTGCGTAAATCATTGGTATTATATACGAAAACTTAAAACCATATATCTGTGTGCGAATTATTTGTATTACATAAAAATACTTGATACCATATAATTGTGTGTAAACAAATTATTATTATTGAATAAGAATAGTTACTGGAAACCATATTATTGTATATAAATTCTTAGTGAGAGATAATAATATTTGAAATCATATAACTGTGAACAAACCAATTCTTCTTATTATTTACTCCTTTAGAGTTTTTCACATCAGTATTAGCTGATAGTTTTTCACTGGAGTTTGAGTGACAGCAAGTCTCCTCAAGTCTCCAGGACTCTTCTCAGTATTCTGGCCGTTCTCAGTAATGTTGTCATTTGGATAGTCTCCACTCGTCCGCCATCTTCCAAGTTCTCCAGGCCTTCTAATAGCCCTTTAGTTATTGTGCCAAAAGCACCAATCACAATTGGTACAATAGTCACTTTCATATTCCACAGCTTTTTCAATTCTCTAGCAAGGTTGAGGTACTTATCCTTCTTTTCACATTCTTTCAGTTATTATTATTATTATTTACTCCTTCAGAGTTTTTCACATCAGTTTTAGCTGATGGCTTTTCATAGGAGTTTGAGTGACAGCAAGTCTCCTCAAGTCTCCAGGACTCTTCTCACAATTCTGACCGTTCTCAATAATGTAGTAGTTTAGATGATCTCCACTCGTCATTCAACTTCCAAGTCATCCAGTCCCTTTAATAATGCTTTGGTGACTGTACCAAAAGCACCAATCAGGATTGGTATTATTGTCAACTTCATGTTCCAAAGTTGTTGTTTTTTCAATTTCCCAGCAAGGTCGAGGTACTCATCCTTTTTTCATTTTTTCAATTTTATTCTGTGGTCAGCCGGGACAGTAAAGACCACAATTTAGCAAATTCTCTTTTTTTTTTTTTTTGTTGATTCGAAACGAGGTTAACGAAAGCATGGACAGCTCCCAATAGGCTATCGATTATATGGAAATCTGACCTAACCGATAAAATGAAACGCAGTTTCTTCCAGGCAGCGGTCACATCGATACTGCTATATGGCTGCACTACATGGACGCTAACAAAACGGCTGGAGAAGAAGCTAGACGGCAATTCTACAAGAATGGTACGTGCAATCCTGAACAAGTCCTGGCAGCAACACCCCACAAGACACCAACTGTACGGCCACCTACCCCCTATCAAGAAAACTATTCAAGTTAGACGAACCAGACATGCAGGACACTTCTAGAGAAGCAGGGACGAACTCATAAGAGATGTACTCTTATGGACCCCCACACATGGCCGTGCAAAAGCAGGACGACCAGCACGAACATACATTCAGCAGCTATGTGAGGATACGGGATGTTGTCCTGAAGACCTACCTAGGGCGATGAACGATAGGGAGGAGTGGCGAGAGAGGGTCAGGGATATCCATGCTACCAGCGCGATATGATGATAATTATTAGGTATGGTCTTCTGGCCGAGATTAGGTGATCAGTTTGTATGTCAAAGTCCCATAGGAGTTTATGTGTGTCATTTTCTTGGACAGATGCTGGGTTGTGCATATACTATTTGTTCGTATGGACAAATTTAAATTTCTTCCACGTCTCCCAGTGGATCCCCTCGCCCACCCAGTCGTATCTAGTCTTATACTCCTTCTGAGTTAATTTGCTACATTTGCTTATTATGAGATTGATTGTTTCGTTTCTATCACCGCATAACCTATATTTGCTATTTTGTTGCGCCTTATCAATTCTCGCTTTGATATGATTGGTTCTTATGGCGTTGTTTTGTACTGCTATTAGGAGAGGTTCTGTTTCTCTTTTAAAGTTTCCTTTTCTTAGCCACGTCCAGATTTTCTCGTGTAAGATGTTGTTTATTAGTCGTTTAAAACACTCATAGAGTCGTTTTTCTCCCCATTTTTGTTACCTTGTTATTATCATTCTGTTGGCCACCGTGTTGTCTGTCGCGTTTCTGATTGCTGTAATCAGTCCTTCGTGTTTTTCTATGTATTTCTCGAGTCGTTGTATCGACGCTTCAACGCTGTCTTCAGTGCTGGCAAGTCTTCTTCCTCCCTTCTTTCTTGATACATATAGTCTGTCAACGTCGTCCTTGGGATGTAGTGCCTTATGCATGGTCATTAGTTTTCTTGTTCTTTGGTCCATTTGCTTAAGTTCTTTGGTCCACTTCAAAAAGGGTGCCGAATATCCAACGAGGCATACAGCCCAGGTATTTATTCCGTTGATAAGATTTCTGCAAGATAGTTTTGTCTCGAGTAGTTTTTTTTAGTTCTTCTAAGATATTCTTTCTTATTTTTTTCTTTCATCTCCACTTGTTTGATGGTGTCAGCCTCCAAGATTCCCAAGTATTTGTACGTTTCCTTCCCTCCGAGCGTTCTAGTCTTGATTGGGTATTTCAATTCCGTCAGTTAGATGTTGTTTGCCACTTTCATTACTAGCATGGCATATTTTTCTATGCCAAATTCCATTCCTATGTCCTGATTGTATATTTTAACTACGAGTAGAGTTTCCAGTTCTTTTTCATTTTTTGCAAATAGTTTGATGTCATCTATGTACATTGGGTGATTGATCTTTTCCTGTGATTGACTAAGTTTGTATCCAGCTGTGCATTTTCTGAGTATGTAGTTAAATAGCATCATGGCAATTATGAATAGTAATGGTGATAGTGCATCTCCTTGAAAAATACCTCTTTGGATCTTTGCTTCTGCTAAGATTCTTCCTCCTGCTGTCAATTCCACTCTCCAGGTTTTCATGGTTTTGTCTGATATTTTGTACATTTTGAGCCAGTTTATCATTCAACTTTGCAGGACTGTATCATATGCCTTTCTGTAGTCAATCCAGGCCATAGCTAGATTTTTTCGTTTGGTCTTGCTCTCGTTTAGGATGTGCTGGTCTATGTAAAGTAACTCTGCTGTGCCTCTGGATCCTTTGCGGCATACTTTCTGTTCCTCAGGGAACAATTCGAGGCTTGTTAGCGAGTAGTAGATCTCTTCCCTTATTTGTGCTGTTGATATTTTCTACATCATAAGTAGGCAGGTTATGGGTCTATAGTTGTTAGAGGCGGTTCCTTTGCTTGGGCCCTTTTGGATCAATGTGGTCTTTCCTTTGGTTATCCATTCGGGTAAGTGTGCTCCTTGTAGGTATCTGTTCATTTCTTGTGCTAGTCAATCGTGAATGGAGGCGAATTTCTTGAACTAGAAACTATGTATACCATCATGGCCTGGCGTTTTCCAGTTTCAAATTCTTTTAGTGTCAGTGTGAATAAATCTATATGTATTTCCCCTTTCAGGCCTTCTTCGAGCCCTTCTAATTCTCTTGTCGTATCGTTTATCCATTCGGCCTTTTCGTTGTGTTTTTTGGTTGCCATATTTCAGTTCAAAATCGTTCGGTTTCTTTTGCATCAAGTTATTGGTATGTTTTCGTGTCTTCTCCCAGTTGTTGATAGAATTTTCTTTTGTTGTTTCGGAATGTCCTGTTTTGTCTGTATTGTTTTACCCTTTGTCGATATCCCTTTAATCTTCCTTCTTTCGCCAGTACTTTCAGTTTATTTCCTCAAGTTGCACTGTTATTTTTTCTTGTGTTGCCTTTTCCTTTTTGTTTCTATGTATTTCAGCGTTTTTCTTTTGTTTTATCATTTTGGCCTGTTTTCAAAGGTTTTTTTTTATCTGCGTTTCCAGTCGAATTTCCCGTCCTGGTTGATTTTTCCTTCGTGCTTTTTGAGGGGATCCCAATTTTCTCACAAACTAATTTCGCCCCTGCATAGATTAGTTCATTTAATTCGGTTATATTATTCGTTAATATACATGGTAGTGCTTGATTTATTTCATTCGTTTCCGTCTTAACTGTTCTCCATTCTATGTTTCTTAATGATGGTAAGGTAGTCTTTTCACTGTTCATAATTCTCTTTAAATTTTCTAGATTTACCTTTTGTTCTTGTGATAGTGTTTGTTTTGGGTTGTTTGGTTGTACGTTGTTTGGTTGTGTGGCGTTTCCATTTTCCGAAGTTGGCGGTCCATTTCTATTTGGCTGTTTTTGTTTGTTAATTCTTGATGTGGCTGATACTGTACTATTATTTTGTTCATTATTTATTTTCTGGTGTATTTCTGGTATTTCAATGTTAGAAAACCAACCTTTTTATCATTGTTCTTACTTGGTCGGCAAGACTTTGGCTTGTTGTCTGAAAAGTAGCACATTCTTGCCAGATCTCTATCATTCTTTTCCTATATCCTCTTTGGAAAGGGTTACTCCTAAAATAGTAGTGTAGTGCTAGTTGGTTTTCTTTCTTTCTTCCTATCCATTCCACCTAAATCCTCAAACACTTCTTTCACAGCAGTAACACGTAAGTCAGAGTTTAGCACGGTAAATTTAAACAAATTTCGTGATTTCGAAATAGTTTAGCTGAAAATAATTTTGGGAATTAAAAAGTCTTCATTTAAAATAGAAAAGTTCACCAAAAGATTTTTCGAGTAACGGAAAATCAATTTTTTTTTAAATTAAAGAAATTCTACTGACCCGATTTTCTTCGATCACCACACAGCAAATATTCGTTCATATTATTATTATTCACTCATTAGAGCTTTTCACATCAGCGTTTTTCACTGGAGTCTGAGTGACAGCAAGACTCCTCAAGTCTCCAGGACTCTTCTTAGTATTCTGGCCGTTCTCAATAATGCTGTCGTTTGGATGGTCTCTACTCGTCCACCAACTTCTAAGTCCTCTAGTCCATTTAGTAATCCTTTAGTTACTGTTCCAAACGCATTATTATTATCATTAAATATGAATAGTTATTTTAAGCCATATAACTGTTTATCAGATAGGAACACTTGAAATAATGAGCAAATTATTTGTATTGGAAGGTTTGGTTTGATTTGGTTCCGTCTCTTTGTTTAATGGCCTATCAACCTTCACACGTTATTCAATGCCAAAGTCATCCCTGTGAAAGAACAGCAGTGGTAATAATGGTTGGAAGAAGGATAAGAGGGATTCATACCTTTCCAAGGGTTATTAATCCGAAAATGACTGCAATAGCATAATAAAATTTCGAACTCGCTAACTACGACTTTGCAGTCCTACGCGTTAGCCACTACAACACCACACCGTATAAATTCAAACTTCCAACAAATGGTTTGGTTTCTTTGTTTAATGAGATATCAACTCTTTTTAGGTTATTTGATGCCAAAGCCATTCTCCTATAAGAACAGTAGTGGTATTATTTAACCCATAGCTAGGAGGATAAGGGGGTTCATACCTTTCCCAAGGGTATTTTCCCGAAAGTGAACGTAATAGCACGACTGGAGTTCGAACTCGCGTACTACGATTCCGCAGTCCATCGCTTTAACCATTACAACCCCTCTAACAAATGGTTATAGATACATAAAAAAGGGCAGTTAAATATGCAACAGAATATTGAAGATATAGTTATGATTGCGATCAAACATCTATAAATGAATGAAATTTCGGCATTAAATAGCCCATAGGAAATTTATATGCCGTTAAACAAATAAGCCTGACCAAACCAAAGTGGAACCAGTGGAAAGATTTAGCAGGGTAATTAGAGACAATTACCATTTATTAAAGATTAATATAATACTCTTAATGGTTTATTTGTGTTTTACACATGTAGGTGTTAATGAAAGATAGCCACCTTATGATTTCTTCATTTTTAAGAAATTACTTTTTATTTTTGTTACTTCCGGGTTATAATTAATTATGAAATTATTTTTGATAATAAAATAATCATCAGCAATAATTTTATGATAAAATTATCTTTAAAAACAATATTGAATTAATCAAACGTTACATTTGTGAGATTTAAACATGAAAACCTGAATTAAAAAAGAAAAAAAAAAAGAGAAGTATTGGTCATTTAACTTGTTAACAAAATACAGGATGGACTCTAAGTTGATAGTCGAATACGGAAACAGTTGGATCTTTTCGCCTCAATTGTTAATCTGTAATTGATATGGTCACAAATTGACACGACGGACATACTCGACTAAAAAATAAAAGGGAAATAGACTAGATGACCCCTGAATCCTTCTGAAGGAGAACAAAACAAAAAAAAGAGTAAAAAGTAGGAGTTACCTCGAGGCGTCGTTTAGCTGTCAGGGACTTAGCCGAGTTTATCAGTCTGAATATCGTGTGAGATTCGGACAAAAAGATCTTTTTTATGAATGAAAAAAAATTTAAAAAATAAAAATAAACAAAGCAGAAACCAATGGTCACTAAAGTTTATCAGATGAAAAGAGTTTTCGACGTCCTCCAGACTGGGCGTAATATCGGGGCTTCCGCGATAGCGATGGCCACGGTAGTATACGCTGACAGAATTTCCCGCAGAGAGGTAAGATTCCCACTCCTTAAAAAAAAGGAAGATCCAATGTAGGACACTAAGAGGTCCCAGTTTTGAAGTTTCGGAGAATGTAGAGTACCCCTTCATGACAATTATTTCTTATACAGAGTAATACTACATTTATGAATCAGATAGATGTTTTCAAATTATTGGAATTAGATTGGGAAGTTTGAAATCATAACTGTGTGCAAACAAATGATTATCAGTAAATAAAATTATTAACGTTACATTAGAATACTTAAAACCATTTAATTGTATGCAAATTATTTGCATGAAGAATAAATACTTGAAGCTCTAATTATCGACAAAGGATTATTATAATTAGTTATTTGAAACTACATAACTGTTTGCATATAAATGACTGTCTCTAAGCAGAAATAATTACTTGAAATTAAATTTATTGATATTAGATATTAAAACTTGAAACCATGTAAGTAAAGTTGATAACCTTACTCGAGGATGACCCGAATGCTCCCTTTTTAATAACTATTACACCAAGGTGTAGGGGAGTGCGCTACTCCATTCCCTGGATTGCTCCACTTTACCCTTAATCCGTACCTTATAATGCTGAGACACGGCGACTCGAGTTCAAATCCTGGACGAGAATGATTGCATTTCACATAGCACTAATACCCTTGGGAAAGGTATGAATCTGATTATTCTCCCTCCAGCTATGGGTAAATAGTAGGGCAGACTAGGTTCTTCAGCCCTGGTGAGGCAACTAGTCTAGGAGAAGGAAAACTCTGAATTCAAACCTGTTAAACTTCGCTTAAAAATTGACCTTGTGTCATATCCTGCCCGAGCGGAGGGGTTGGTAAATAGGATAATGCTGAGTGTTAAGCAAAGTGGGATCAAGTACCATTTTTTGAGTCTTTGGCATGACTCGACCTGGGATTAAACCCCAGTCTCCCGCACCATTGGCGAACACTCTAACCATTATGCCAATAGCCCGGTAAATATGTACAAATTATTTGTATTATAAGAAATACTTGAAACTAAACAACTGTGTGCAAATTATTTGTATTTGATAAAAATACTTAAAACCATATAATGTTGTACGAATTATTTGTTTAAGATAGAAATACTTGAAACTAGACAACTATGTGCAAGTTATTCGTAGTTGATAGAAATACTTGAAGCTTTACAACTGATAAATACATTAGAATATTTGATATCACATATCTGATATCATATAATCGTGAGTAAAATACTCTTAAGAAACTACACAAAAAGAGAAATACAAATGTTAAATGAACGCAATTTCCTAACCTCTAGGCATAAAATAACCCCAGATAGATTTTAACTGAAAGCCAAGCTGTTAAAAACTTCCAATCAGTAAATGAATCAACCAAAGAGTTTTCCTAGGAAGATGGACTATGATCATTAATATTATGGTCTAATGAACATAAATTCAGACAGTTTTCTGCCAGTTTTCTAAGACAAATCTCAGTTTAGGAATCATGTTCATAGCACGTTTATATCTATATCTATATTTTTGTGTTGAACAACCTCTAGACATAAAATAACTCTCGACGGGTTGTCATGTTGTTAAAATTAATCAATTATTTATTGTTTCAATTCGGCTTAGAGTTTATTATATTATTGATGATATATTGATTCATGCTTTTTTAAAGATTTTTTCCTCAGTCATAACATATCAAGTATTTCAATCTAATACTATTAATTTATTCACAATTATATTGTTTCAAGTATTCAATTATTTCAATTTGATTGCACACAGCTGCATGGTATCAAGTAACTAATAATAATAATAATCCTCTGTAGACAATTGTAAAGGTAAAAGTAAGTAAAGTTGGCGACCATAGTCGAGGGTGACCTGAAGGCTCCCTTCTCGATAGGAGAGGGCGCTACTCCTTTCCCTGGGTTGCTCCACTTTACCCTTGATCGCGTACCTTATAATGCTGAGTGTTAAGCAAAGAGGCATCAAGTACCACTTTTTGAGTCTTTGGTATGACTCGACCTGGGATTGAACCCAGGTCTCCTGGGCCATTGGCGAACACTCTAACCGCTAGGCTAATGTCCGGTGTCAATCGCTGTAGCTCCAAGTAACTATTCTTAATACAGATTATTTACAGTTATATGGCTTCAAGTATTCATATCTGATACTAATTATCTTCAAACAGATTTATCTGATCTATAGATAAGACCTTAACAGGTACAACCACTCAGCGTCAGAGTGGACCTGGGAGTAATGGCAATGACGAGGTACTCCAAACTCCCCAGATCTTCAGAACTGGAACCTCACCATCAAATACTGTTTAGTGTCATATCCTTTTTATTTATGTGGGGTCTTACCCCTGTACAAGGGATACAGTCAACTTTTATCTAAGTACTCCTGAAATCAACGAAGAAAAAAATATCAAAAGTAGGTTGCCCAGTCGGCTAGGGCTGTAGAATACACCGACTACTTCTCTGCAGAGGGGTAAGACCTCCCCCCGCAACGAGTGTCCTGATATGACACTAAACAATCTGATGGTGAGGTTCCAGCAATGCTGGAGCTTTGGGGAATGCGGAGTACCCCTTCATTGCCCTCGCTCCCAGGTCCACTCTGGCCCGGAGTGGTAGTACCTAATAGGGCCCTATCTATGGGTTAAATAGAACTAATAGCATACTTATGCTAAAATGAATTGTTTGAGTAAACTGAATAGCTTGAAATAGAAATGTTTTTGACACTTTAAATGTACTTGCATTTAAACTGCGTGCTTATGCTTAACTGAGTTATTTGAAATAGAACTGTTTTTCGACATTAAAACTGTATTTACACTTAACTGAATTGTTACATATAACTGCTTGAATAGTTTGAAATAGAAATGTTTTTGACAATTAAACTGTGTACTTTCGCTAAACTGAATTGTTTTAAATAGAACAGATTATTTACATAAAAAATGATTTGGCGTTAAATAACCTACAAAGGTTGATATGCCATAAAACCCAACCAACCAACCATCAAAAGTATGACTTGCAGAGTATTGTGAGTCGCAGTACAAGTTCATTAAGTTAAACCTTTTGCGCTTTATATTTATCTATTGACAGGTCCATTTATTTTACCCAGGAAATAAATTTTACACTGCCCACTGTATATCCTAACAATATATACAATACTTATTAGGAGGCGCGCTTAGCGTAACGGTAATCGTCGTGTGAAATAAAACTTGCGACCCAAGTTCAAATTCAGTACGAGGCTGTCAGCATTTTACTTCGTGTTTATGTCTTTCGGAAAGGTATGAATCCATGTGTTCTTTCCACAATAACGGGAAAATCATTTTGCTGGCTGAGTTTTTTTTTCAATTTTTTTTTTTTAGCCTTGGTTAGACAACTAGTCTTGGAGAAGGAAAAACTCTAAATTCAAAACCGGCTTTACTTTCCTTAAAAATTAGCCTTGTGTTATATTCTGCCCGTAACGGAGGAGCTTGGTATAAGACATCGTTATTTTCATATATAGAATATCATAAGATGAATCAAATAATTGAAATAAATAAAACTCGAGAAAATATTTTACTCATGTAAAACTTTATGATAATATTTTTCTGTGTGGCTTTGGTTTTCTTGGGAGAAATAGCAGTCATAGTAGTAAGCGAATTCGAACACTGATTGTTACATAGTCAGATACACGAATATGGCCCTGTGCGAAATGGGTGAAGTGGGTGTCTTCGTGGTGTAATGGTTAAAGCGATGGACTGCGGATTCGTAGTACGCGAGTTCGTACTCCAGTCACGCTATTACGTTCACTTTCGGGCAAATACCCTTGGGAAAGGTATGAACCCCCTTATCCTTCCAGCTATGGGTTAAATAGTACCACTACTGTTCTTCTAGGAAAATGGCTTTGGCATTAAATAACCTACAAAGGTTGATATGCCATTAAACAAAGAAAAAAGAAAGAAAAAGAAATGGGTGAAATGGACATCGAATGTTCATAACGATAGAACATATAAAGAACATAGGAATCTCGGAATTCGAAAACACGTAACGACTTCTTGTTCAGGTACGAAACCTTTTTATTAACTTTGAGTTAAAGGTTTCGACATAAGGAGGAGAGACACAATCTTCTATGCTGTCTTAATTCATTTGGCCCCCATCTCGTGCGGCCCCCATAGGGCGCACGTTCGCCTCGCGTCTGCGAGCTCCAAAAGTCGATCCTTCTCGCTTGGCGTCTAATACCCAACTCTGACTTTCTTCAGTTTCTCACAAAAACCTCCGCGCGCTTCCGGTGCGTGACGTCACCCGCACCCTGTCACCCCGTTTCCACCTGTATCAAGGTTGCACCCAACTAACCCATGCGCTGAGCCGAAAGGTTCTCAGCCTAACAAAACTCAAAGGCATGAACCGAAATCCCTCGGCTATTATATAACATGATCACGCTGTTACACTCACATATGAACTAATATCTGGGGAAAAGGTATGAGCTTCCTTGTCTCCACCAGCTGTGGGTTGAATAGTATCACTGCTGTTCTTCAACAAGGACGGCATGAGTATTAAATAACCTACAAAGGTTGATATGCCATTAAAAAGAGAAATCAAAACTAAAGCATTATATATATATATATATATATATATATATTCGGTCCAGTGAAACCGGAGTCGGGAATAATTCCGTCAGGACAAAAAATCATTCAACTATGAACATTTAAATTTTCCTGGTAAAGAGGTCACTGTAACTGACATCACAGAGCAATAATTTCTTGAAGAAAAACAAAAACCGGTCACATTAGGATTATAAATTTATTTCAATCCTGTTATGGGTATTGATATGAATCAATAACAACAAAAATAACAGGACTTCTTCATTGTTATTTTTGGTGTTATTGATTCATATCAATACCCATAACAGGATGGAAATAAATTTATAATCCTAATGTGACCGGTTTTTGTTTTTCTTAAAGAAATATATATATATATATATATATATATATATATAGAGAGAGAGAGAGAGAGAGAGAGAGAGAGAGAGAGAAAGAGCTAAAATGCTGGAGTGTGGCTTCGAAATAAGTGAGTTCGAGCTCAATTTGCACTATTACATTCACTTTCAGACTAATGCTCTTGGTGGGATGTATGAACTTCCTTATCTCTCCAGTTATGGGTTAAGTAGTATCACTGCTGTTCATCTACAAGGAGAGTTTTGGCATTAAATAACCCCTTGGTCATTTAACAAAGAAACCAAACCACCTTTCCCCATTACTAATATGTAGGTATACTCTACAGTATTGATATGAAGATCAAACTTTTATTTTGAAATAAAGGTGTTGTTGAATCCAATATAAATGCTGATGTATTTCAGTGAAAGTAAGTAAGTACGGTAGATAGCATTTAGTTGGGATAGGTGTTGCAAAAAGAGCTGTTGTACTAAGAATTAATTTCCTAACCTCATTCGTCCACAGATGCGTGTGTTTAAATAAAAAAAATGCGTGCACTGGAGTATAGGGAGTTACGTTTCGCTTAGCTTATCTATTCTTTCTCTCATTATCGTGATGCCCATCAGATCTCGAAGACGGAGGTGGTTAGCTACAGTTTTACTAATACATATAGACTTTCTTTCTTATTATGAAGAAACCAATCCATTCAGAATTAAAACTGACCATAAATCGCAAATGAATGAATCCAATTATTCTCCCTCCAGCTATGGGTAAATAGTAGGGTAGACTAGGTTCTTCAGCTTTGGTGAGGCAACTAGTCGAGGAGAAGGAAAACTCTGAACTCAAACCTGTTAAACTCCGCTTAAAAATTGACCTTGTATCATATCCTGTCCGAACAGAGGGGTTGGTAAATATGATAAATGGCAAAGAAACGGTCAGTATCAATATTTACTAATCTTATCGGCTCAAGTTGAGCGCTTAGTTAGAATCGAACTAACTACAGCAGTGTCTGCTAGATGAGTAGGCACCTCAAAAATAGTCAGTATCAATTTTCTGTCTTAATTCCTGAGATGAGGAATTATCCTTATCATACACTGATTTATTCGAATTGTTATTTTAAGAGATCGAGAGAGTGTGGAGTATTCCTTCCTTGACATTATTCCCAGGTCCACTTTGTGATGGTACCTGTTTGGATCCTATCTATTAATCGAATAAAACTGGTCGAAAATTGTTGATATTTGATAGGAATACTTGATACCATATAAGTGAAAATTATTTGTAATAAAAATTGTTTCTTGAAGCTATAATTGTTTATTAAGGATTATTATCAGTTACTTGAAACCATATAACCGTGTACAAATAAATGGCTGTTATATAATTGAAATAATTACTTGTAACCATATAATTATTAGTATTAGATCGGAATACTTAAAACCATACATTTTTATGCAAATGATTTGTATTGGATAGGAATTCTGCCAAAAACTCATTAAGAAACAACTATATAAAAATGTAGATATAAATGTACAGTGAACGCGATTTCCCAACTTCTAGGCATAAAATAATTCTAAACAGGTTGGCATGCCGTTCAAATCAATTAAATAATTGGATTGTTGTCCCATTATCGGGTGTTATAGTTCACCAACTTAAATTACCTTAGCGGGTCATTTGCTTAGTTTTGATTAAATTAGTGGCTATCATCGATGTCGATAGACGAACATTTGTTGCTTTGATGTTTGTTTAAATAATCAGAACGTTTTGGCAGCTTTATCCTTCAGACTTCTTCAGATGATTGAAAGGTAAAATAGTCGAAACATTGTTGCTTTGATGTTTGTTTAAATAATCAGAACGTTTTGGTAGCTTTATCCTCCAGATTTCTTCAGATGATTGAAAGGTGAAATAGTCGAAACATTGTTCATTATAATAACGAAGACAAGTATCATATTTCGAATAAATAAGTGTATGATAATGATAATTACTTATCTCAGAAATTCAAACAGAGATCCGATGAGGTAAAAGAACCGAGAGAGTAGATAAATTGGTTGGTAGGTTTTATCAGGTCAACCCTTATTGACTTATTTTATGCCGAAGTCAGGTTAACAATTGTGGTCTCCAATTATATATGATATATAAATGTATCTTCACAGTAATTTCAAGCTAGTGAACGCTTCATTATTACAAACAGATCTATTTGACCCATAGATTCTAACAGGTACGACAAATTTGAGTCAAAGTGGGCTTGGAAGTAATGGCAATAAAGGGTTGACAACACAAGAGCCTCACCATCGGATACAGTTTAGTGCCATATCTAAGACTCTCATTCGTGTGGAATAGCATGAAATCTTATTTGTTAAAATAGATTTTCATTTACGTAAGAATATTAATTTCCCAGTATCAGACAGGAGGATATTAGGAAATAGTCTTAGATATCCGTATTCAGTAATATTGGCTATTGATTCTATTATAAAGGCATGCAGTTTAATTTCATCTTCAGCACACTGAATATATATATATATATATATATATATATAGAGAGAGAGAGAGGAACTGCACCAAAATTCAACATGAATGTATAGGCATCTGAAGAAGGCCAGAAAGTTCGACGACTGAAGCGTTATAAGACAACCAAGATGCGAACATCAATTCGATTAAATCACTGCATAATAAGTGTGTGGGTGAATATATATATATATATATATACTTTAAAATGAATAGGTCTACCAGGGGATTTGTTTCTAAGTTATTTATTTCTCTTCGACATGTGTTTTTAGTGTTTTACACTGTTTTCAGAAAGTGATAATGGTCGATGATAGTGTCCCCTTTGATTTATATAGTGGTGACTGTTTTGGTAATAATGTGGTTCTTTTTAATTCCAGGATTTGTGTCTGAGAATTTTTCAGTTCGAGTTAATTACTTCTATAAACTCTTTCTAGACTAGATATATTCTAACAAACTGACCTCTTCCCCAATCTGTTTCACAAAAAAAATGTTTTTTTATGATTATGATTCCCTACAAATAAACTTCCAATAAAATAAAAAACAAGTAACTAATTATCAAAAGTTTATCATTAATTCTTAAGACCTCACCTTTGAATTTCTTTTCAGACTTATTTTCCTTAACTCGATTCAGCATTAAATAACCGATGAGGTTTATATGCCGTTAAAATAAAACAAACAATAATTGTCTGTAACAAATTTTCGTCTCTACAATTGTTGTTTCTCTGTTTCTCTTTTTTCTTTCTTTTTCTTTTTACAATAGTGTAGTCTGTGTATTTGTGTGCCAATTCATTTTAAATTTACTACTTTTTTTCTCTCATTGGACTAACAATATACATATCCTGATTATAATCACTGATTATTATCAAGGCGTTCCGAAAGCACAGATCCTTTGGAAGCTCTCACCATTCACCCATATCCCCTATCGTAGTTGTTTAGCCCTTTAGATTGCACTAGTGTCTCCAAAAACCTGATAAAGGTAAGTTTTGGCTAGTCGACCAACAGTGCTGTGTCCATGTGTTGGAGTCCATAAAAAAGCGTCGCTTACTTCTCCATTCGAGCATAGCATTTCTTGCTTGTTTTACTTCAATTGTTTGTTAGATGAGAGATAAATAACTGTACAAATGCTGTTTGTGGGATGCTGCGTTCAGGATTTATTCAAAACAGTACACATCATCCTTATGCAGTTCCAATCCAGTTTTTCTTCTAAGAGTTTCGTTAGGGTCCTAGAGGTGCTACCATACATTAGTACTGACAAGGCTACAGCTTACGTACAGATTTTTATACATATATATTTGTATATCTTTATCTTTTCATATAGAATTTTATACATATACCTTTTTATACATATATACATATATATTTTTTCACACACACACATACACACACACACACATACACACCTACATATAGATATGTATATCGAACTCTCTACACTTAGAATGAATGAATACAGTTGAATAGAATAATTAGTGTTAAAAAGCAATACTTGTAATTGCTTCACTCTGTGTAAACAAATAATTATGATTAAAAAGAATTATTAGTATTAGATTGCAATTTAACTACGTAGAACCATTTGCCATACAAATTAGTTCTAACTCATTTAAAAATAAAATTACCAACAAACTATTCCCTTATAAATCACCCGTAGATATACATTTAGAAGTGCGCAGACACATGACTGATATTAAATTACGTTGTTACTGTTACATAGCAATACTTGAAAACATTTAATTGTGGGCACACAAATGATTGATAATAAATAGAATTATTCATTTAAGATAGAAATACTTGAAAACATTTTACCGTGTGCCAAAAAATTAAGCTCAGGCTCATTTAAAAATGTTATCAACAAAATGTGTTTACAAATCATATACATTTAATATATATGTATAAAGACGATTTGGCATTAAATAACCTTCAAGTGTTGATATGCCACAAAGCCCAAACAAACAAACAACTTAGAAATAATAATCCGAAAGACCTGCTTCCTATTCATTACATCTATCAATATATAGGTTCCAGTATATATATATATATATATATATGTGTGTGTGTGTGTGTGTGTGTGTATACGTATTGTTGAGTGCTTGATGTGTTGAATGAATAGAAATCTGGTCCCTTGGATTATTATTTCTAAGTGGCGTGTTCTAAATTCTCTGGGTGCCTAAAAAATTGAAGTCTGTACTTAAACTAATGTAAGACAAGAAAATAGATATGTTGCTTATATGCGTTACTAATGTAAATGTTTAATTATTTATTAAAAAAATATAAGCATAGTCGAAAATGACACCTCTCTCTATCAATTCAGGAATTTGCTCTATCCACACAGCTAACGTCGTCAAGGTAAAATTCACCGGTCCTACAAATACAACGTTTGAAGCTTGAACTCATGGGTTGGATTTGGTTTCTTGGTTTAATGGCATATCATCCTTTCAGGGTTATTTATGGCCAACACCGTCTTTGTTAAAGAACAGTAGTAGTACTATTTAACACGTAGCTTGGTTGTATAGCCAAAGCAAAACTTAAAGCAGCAAACCAACAAGAAAGAATAAAACTGTGGAAACAGCACTTCGAAAACTTACTTGGAAACCCACCAAAAATAACGCATGAACCAATCACCAGAATAATTAGCAAACAATTAGACATTAAACTAGGACCGTTCACACAAGAAGAACTCGACTCGGTTCTCAGAAAAATTTAAAATAGGAAAGCTGCAGGGCTGGACGAAATTCCCCCGGAAGTATGGAAGACCAGACAATTTGACGACATACTGCTCCGCCACTGCAACGCAGTATACAATGAAAATCCGATAGATAGATGGATGAAGGGATGCATACTCCCCTTCCCTAAAAAGGGGGACCTCGGATTAGCCAAAAACTACCGAGGCATAACACTTACATCCATAGCTGCCAAAATCTACAATGCCCTACTACGAAACCGAATAGAACCCAAAATCGACATCATACTTAGAAAAAACCAAAATGGCTTCCGAAGAAATAGATCCACGACCTCACAAACATTAATCATCCGCAGAATCCTTGAAGGTGTACGGGCAAAGAACCTACAAGCGACATTAATATTTGTCGACTTTACCAAGGCTTTCGACTCCATTCACAGAGGAAAGATGGAACAAATCCTACTAGCGTACGGCATACTTAAAGAAACCGTAGCGGCAATAACGATTCTCTATAGAAACACTAAAGTAAAAGTACGATCACCAGATAGAGACACAGAATACTTTGACATTGTAGCAGGAGTACTACAAGGGGACACGCTGGCCCCGTACCTCTTTATCATTTGTCTAGACTACGTACTTAGAACATCGATTGACAAAATCAAAGAGAATGGCTTCGAACTGACGAAGAAAAGAAGCAGAAGGTACCCCGCAACAACAATTACTGACGCCGACTACGCCGATGACATAGCGATACTGGCAAATACACCTGACCAAGCCGAAAAACTTCTGCATAGTTTGGAACGAGCAGCAGCAAGCATAGGCCTCTATGTTAATGCACACAAAACGGAATATATGTGCTATAACCAAACGGGGGACATCTCCACTCTAGAAGGAACCCCTCTTAAACTAGTAGACAAATTCACGTACCTAGGAAGCAGCGTCGAATCAACCGAAAAGGACATCGAAACGAGGTTAACGAAAGCATGGACAGCTATCAATAGGCTATCGATTATATGGAAATCAGACCTAACCGATAAAATGAAACGCAGTTTCTTCCAGGCAGCGGTCACATCGATACTGCTATATGGATGCACTACATGGACGCTAACAAAACGGCTGGAGAAGAAGCTAGATGGCAATTACACAAGAATGCTGCGTGCAATCCTGAACAAGTCCTGGCAGCAACACCCCACAAGACACCAACTGTACGGCCACCTGCCCTCTATCACGAAAACTATTCAAGTTAGACGAACCAGATATGCAGGACACTGCTGGAGAAGCAGGGACGAACTTATAAGAGATGTACTCTTATGGACCCCCACACATGGCCGTGCAAAAGCAGGACGACCAGTACGAACATACATTCAGCAGCTATGTGAGGATACGGGATGTTGTCCTGAAGACCTACCTAGGGCGATGAACGATAGGGAGGAGTGGCGAGAGAGGGTCAGGGATATCCATGCTACCAGCGCGATATGATGATGATGATGATACCTTTCTCAAAGGTATTAGCTCGAAAGTGAACGTAATAGCGCGACTTGAGTTCGAACTCGATTACTACGATGTCACAGTCCTGCAGTTTAGCCATTACGCTACGGGGACTCCATTTAAACTCCTTGAGATTGACGGTTAAACCAAACGTAAACAATAGACAGAGAAAGCGAACAATCGGCAAAACCTCAAACATATGTTTATTTGCTTGTCTAACTGCCTATCGGTGGTGCTTCCAATCCTCGACTTTGACAAATATACCATTTGCGAAAACATGCCCTAACTTGTAAAACAAGTGTATTGTCTGTAGTGTGCTAAATTATCGTCTGGCATGCAAAGAATGCCGCCTTTTTTTTAACTGATGCAGATATACAAACGTCAGTTCTCGTCGGAAAGTCATTTTCTATCCCGGTAAGCAAACGTGGAGCCATTTCTGACTGTTGATGATGATGATTAGGAATTGATATAAGACCCCGCCAAAAAGCTCATAGGAAAAGAAAGAAAGAGAAAAAGCAAAAAGAGGAAAAGTAAAAGAAAGCGAAAAGAAGAAAAAGAAAAAGTGAAGGATAAAAGAAGAAAAAGAAAAAGCGAAAGCAAAAAAAGGAAAAGAAAAAGCGAAAGCGAAAAGAGGAAAAGAAAGAGCAAAAGCGAAAAGAGGAAAAGAAAGATAATGCGAAAAGGAGAAAGGAAAAAAGAAGGTGCAAGGAGGAAAAGAAAGAGAGAAGATGAAAAGAGAAAAAGAAAGAGAGAAGGTGAAAAGAGGAAGGGAAAAGAGAAAAGGAAAAGAGAAGAGGGAAAGAAAAAGCGAAAAGAGAAAAAAAAGATTTTTTAAAAAAGAAGAAATAGAAGAAAATAAAATAAAAAGAAAGTTTAGAAAAGTTTGTACTGCATCCAGTGGTGAGGCTAAAGTTCTGGAGCTTCGAGGCGTTTGGAGTCAACTCTTCATTACCATTACTCCCAGGCCTACTCTGGTGCCTCGGGTGGTGTAATGGTTAGCAAGCTAGACTAGTAAACCTTCATGAGTGAGTTTGAGCCACATTCATATGACTTTGTGCTACATCTTAACAAAAAGCTATACACACACAGTTTAAATGTCAAACAGTTCTATTTGACCCATGAATAGGAACCTATCAGGTGCTACCACTCCGGGCAGAGTGGACCTGGGAACAATGTCGAAGAAGAGATACTCCATATTTCCCAAAGTTGAAAGTTCGCCATCAGATGATTTTGTGTCATATCAAGGACACTAGTTGGTGGGGTACCCCTCAGCAGAAGTGCAGTTGACGTATTTTACAGACCCCATCAACTGGGCTGCTTATTTCTATAAGTGGCTTCAGATTATATTATAGGTAAATGTGTTATTGCTAAATTGGTTTAATACTAAGTATCCTTGCTATTCTGTTAATGTAATCCGGTAAACTTCCATTGGGATTTTTTAATCAAGAAACGAATAACAAAAAAAGGAAAAAGAACTAAAGAAAAACAGAAGAAAAGCCTAAAAGAAAAACTGTGTGTACTTTTACGCCTTCTAAAACCCATAGAACTCTTTCATTGTTTGTTCATCTTTAGTATTTTCCCAGAAATTGTAAATTGAAAGATTAATAAATTATAGAAACTATATTGTCAACAAATCCTATGAAAATTCTCCTAAAAAGACGTTCACACACAACGCATAATCGAAATCACAACATCAAAAGAAATACAAATAGAAAAGCCAATAAAAAAAGACTTAAACAATAAGTAGACGTAACTTTATCAAGAACAAGAAAGTTTTTTCTTTCTTTAAGGAAAAGACAATGGGAAGTAGAAGTTAAGATTTAAAAAGAAAACGTTTTCCAAAAATTAATAAAAAAAAAAAAAAAAAAGAATGAATAAATGACTGTTGTTATAAAAGTTAGGTAATCTTGTTGAGTAAATACAATTATCAGAAATGATTTCAACTGAAAATATTAAAACACGAATTAAAGGAGTGTGCAGTTAGTAAATGTTCTTTTGAAAAAAATCAATATTTCAACAAATTTTCATGCGATGATTTTTGTTCAAGAAGCAGAAGAGAAAAATGTAGTGGAAGGAAGAAAGGCAAACAAAACAAAAAACAAAAACAGGAGAGAGAGAGAGAGAGAGAGAGAGAGAGAGAGAGAGAGAGAGAGAGTGTGTGTGTGTGTGTGTGTGTGTGTGTGTGTGTGAATGAAAGAGAGAGAGTATGTGGGAATGTGAGTGAGAACGAGAGGGAAAGAGAAAGAGAGAGAGTGTGTGTATGTATGTGTGTGAAAGAGAGAGAGAGAGAGAGAGAGAGAGAGATGTGTGTGTGTGTGTGTGTGTGTGTGTGTGTGTGTGTGTGTGTGTGTGTGTGTGAGAGAGAGAGAGAGAGAGAGAGAGAGAGAGAATGACAGACAGACAATATTCATAACTTTGAG
This sequence comes from Sepioteuthis lessoniana, assembly GCA_963585895.1. Lineage (NCBI taxonomy): Eukaryota > Metazoa > Mollusca > Cephalopoda > Myopsida > Loliginidae > Sepioteuthis > Sepioteuthis lessoniana. The sequence goes on from CAUZXS010002007.1 coordinate 109,892, forward strand.
AGGATAATCAATTTGGATGTAGTAGATGTTTTCGTGCGTATATTAGTGTGTATCAAAAGAATTTTCGGCTTTTACAGATCTTTATATACACATCTGAACACTACGATGACAATTACTATTATTATCATTCTACATTTTTGATAGTTTTTCACACCGATGTTAGCAGATGGAGTTTAAACTGACTGCAAGTCTCCAGGACTCTTCTCAGTATTCTGGCCGATCGTAGTAATGCTGTAGACTGGATGGTCTCTACTTGTCCATTGATTTCTAAGTCTTCCAGACCCTTTACCAATCCTTTGAGGATCGTTCCAAGTGCACCAATTACAATTGATATCACCATCACCTTCATATTCCATAGTTTCTTCAGCTCTCTAGCAAGGGTCATATATCTTTCATTTTTTTCATCATTTTTTGAAATTTTTCTCTGTGTTCTACTGGGACGGCAAAGTCCACTAATCGACAGATTCTCTTTTTTTTTCATTGACTATCACTAAGTTTGATCGTTTGGCCGAGATTAAGTTATCATTATTTAATCCTTTTCGAGTTTTCCACAACAGCGATAGCCGATGGTTTCTCACTGGAGTTTTAGAGACAGCAAATCTCCTCAAGTCACCAGGATTCTCCACAGTATTCTGGCCGATCTTAATAATGCTGTAGTTTGGATGGTCTTCACTCATCCTCTTATTTCCAAATCTCCTAGTCTCTGTATCAATCCTTTGGTGAGAGTACCAAGAATACAAATTATAATTGGTATCCTTCAGTTCTCTAGCAAGGTCTTGATACTTATCTCTCTTTTCGTTCTCTTTCAATTTTACTCTGTGGTCAGCCGAGAAAGCAAAGTCCTCAGTTTGACAAGTTCTCTTTTTCTTGTTGATTATTACAAGGTCTGGTCGTCTGGCTGAGATTAGGTGATCCGTTTGTATCTCAAAATCCCAGAGAAGTTTGTGCGTCTCATTTTCCAGGACAGATTCTTGGTTATGCATATACCATATGTTCATATGGTAAAATTGAAATTTCTTGCACAATTCCCTGTGAATCACCTTTCCCACCCAGTCGTGTCTAATCTTATACTATTTCTGTGCTAGTTTGCTGCATTCGCTTAATATGTTATTATTATTATAATTATTTTACTCCTTGCGAATTTTTACATTAACATTTTGGCTGGTGGGCCTTCTCTAACGTCTGAGTGACTGTAAGTCTCCTCAGGTCTTCAAGACTCTCCTTAGTATTTTTACCGATTTCAACTATGCTGTAAGCTGGATGGTTTCGATTTTCTCACTGATTTCTAGTTCATCCAGTCCCTTTTTCAGGCTTCCAAGGACTATTCAAAGTACACCAACTGCAGATGGTATTACTTAGACCCTCACGTTCCAGTTTTTCAGCTCTCGGGCAAGGTCCAAGTATTTTTTTAATCTTTTCTCTTTCTTTTATTTTCACTCTGTGCTCTGCCGGAATGGTTGTTAAAATATTTCAAGCGATTTTTATTGCACCAGTAATAACTGATGGTTTTTACTGGAGTCCGAGAGACAACAAATTCTCTTAGCCCCGTCCCTGACTATTCTAGCCGTTCTTAGTAATGCTGTGTTCTTGACAGTCTAAATGTTTCCTCGCATTTCTAGTGATCACGGTCTATTTTTTAGGTTCTCCGGGATTGTTTCAGAGTCTCTGTGTATGTTATAACGATCATCTTCATGTTCCAAACTTTATTTTGTTCCAGGTATTTATCTAGTTATTTGCGTTCCTCTACTTTAACTTAATGATCACCCGGAACAATGCATTCTGCTAGTTAACACGTACGTTCCCTTCTTATTGACTACTATTAGGTATGGTCTTCTAGCTATAATTGGGTGATTCGTTTTTTTATTATCATTATTATTTTGCTCTTTTTGTGATTGGGACTTTTGGCACCGTAACTAAAGGATTATTAAAGGGACTGGAGGACTTGGAAGTTGGCAGCCGAGTGGAGAGGGTCTAAGTAATACCATCTGCAGTTGGTGTGCTTTGAATAGTCCTTGGAAGCCTGAAAAAGGGACTGGATGAACTAGAAATCAGTGAGAAAATCGAAACCATCCAGCTTACAGCATAGTTGAAATCGGCAAAAATACTAAGGAGAGTCTTGAAGACCTGATGAGACTTACGTTAGGGAAGGCCCACCAGCCAAAATGTTGATGTAAAAATTCGCAAGGAGTAAAATGATAATAATAATAATAATAATAATAATAATAATAATCACATATTAGCTGATGGTTTCTTACCGGAGCCTCAGTGACAACAAGTTTCCTCAAGTCTTCAGGACTCTTCCCAGTATTCTGTTTCATCTTAATTATGCGGTAGTCTGGATGGTCTCTACTTGTCCTCTTATTTCCAAGTCTCACAGTCCCTTTACCAATCCTTTCGGGATTGTTCCAAGTGCACCATTCACAATTAGTATAACTGTCACTTTCACGTTCCATAGATTTTTAAAAATTTCTCTAGCAGGGTCTAGATACTTATCTTTCTTTTCGCTTTCTTTTATTTTCACGCTGTTGTCTGCCGGGACAGCAAAGTTCCCTATTCGGCAGGTTCTCTTTTTCTTTTTGTTGACTATCACTCGGACTGGTCATCTGGCCGAGATTAGGTGATCCGTTTGTATCTCAAAGTCTCAGAGAAGTGTGTGCGTCTCATTCTCCGTGACGGATTCTGGGTTGTGCATATACCACTTGTTCGTATTGTCAAATTAAATTTTTTTGCACAATTCCCAGTGGATCACCTTCCCCACCCCAGCTGTGTCTTGTCTTATAATTTTTTTTTTCCGTGCTAATTTACTGCATTCGCTTATTATATGATTGATCATTTCATCTTCATCACCACATAACCTACATTAACTTTTTGTTGGGTCTTGTCTATATTCACTTTAATATAATTGGTTATTATTATTATTATTATTTCTTTTAGAGTTTTTCCCATCAGCTAACGCTGATGGTCTTTCACTGGAATTTGAGTGACAGAAAGTCTCTTCAAGTCTCCAGGACTCTTCTCAGTATTCTGGCCGTTCTCAATAATGCTGTCGTTTGGATGGTCTCCACTCGACTGCCAACTTCCAAGTCCTCCAGTCCCTTTAATAATCCTTTAGTTACTGTGCCAAAAGTCCCAATCACAATTGGTATAATTGTCACCTTCATGTTCCACAGTTTTTTCAATTCTCTAGCAAAGTCGAGGTATTTATCCTTCTTTTCCCATTTTTGAAGTTTTATTCAGTGATTATTATTATTATTATACTCTTTGCGAGTTTTTCATGCTAGCATTTGCTGATGGTATTTCACTCGAGTTAGAATGACAACTAGTTTCTTCTTCAGGACTCTTCTCAGTATTCTTCCAATCTCAACAATTCTGTTGTCTGGATGGTCTCAGCTCGTCCTCCGATTTCCAACTCTGCAGCCCCCTTATCAAGTCTTTGGAGATCATTCCGAGTGCACTAATTACAATTGGTATTACCGTCAACTTCATGTTCAAAAGCTTCTTTAATTTTCTGAGAAGGTCTAAGTACTTGTCTTTCTTCTCCTTTTTTTCTTTTTTGGTTTTCATTCTGTGGTCCTTCAAGACAGCCAAATCCACTATTCTGGAGGTTCTCTTCTTTTTTACCCGTTTTTTTTTTTTTAATTAATTATTACTCGGTCTGATATTCTGGCTGCAATCAGATGATCATTGACCGAATTGGTAGAGTGTTCGCCAATGGCCCAGGAGACCAGGGTTCAATCCCAGGTCGAGTCATACTGAAGACTCAAAAAATGGTAGTTGATGCCTACTTGCTTAACACTCAGCATTATAAGGTACGGATCAAGGGTAAAATTGATTAATCTAGGGAAAGGAGTAGCGCCCTCTCCTACATCTTGGTGTTGTAGCAATTGAAAAGGGAGCCTTCGGGTCGCCTTCAACTACGATCGCCAACTTTACAACTTATTTGTATCTCAAAATCCCAGAGAATTCTATGCGTCACGTTCTTCATGACGGATTCTGGTTTGAGCATATATCATTCGGTATTATCGTCGAATTCCAGTTTTTTGCACAATTCCCAGTGGATCCCTTTCCCTAGCATGTCGTGCCTAGTTCTTATACTCCCTTTAAACTAGTTTGCTACCTTTGCTTATTATGTGATTAATCATTTCGTTTCTATATCCACCAAACCTACATTTGCCATTCTGTTGCGTCTTATCTATTTTCGCTTTAATATAATTGGTCCTTATGGCGTTGTTTTGTGTTGCTATTAGAAAAGGTTCAGTTTAGCTCTAAAATTTTTCCTTTTCGTAGCCATGTCCAGGTCTTCTCGTGTGAGATTTCGCCTATTTGTCACTTGAAATATCCATGCAGTTGTTTTTTCCCATTTCTATTTTGTAGTTGTTGTTCTACTTTCTTTATATTGTCACTTCTGTTATTGGTCGGTGTAATTAGTCTTTCTTTGCTTTTTTATGTAGTCTTAGAGTCGTCCTATTGATGCATCCATGCTATCTTCAATTCTGGCGAGTCCTCTTCCTCCTTCTTTTCTTGATACATACAGTCTGTCTATTTTATCTCTCATATGTAAGGCCGGATGCAATGTCATTGGCTTTCTTGTCCTCTGGTCCATTTGTTTAAGTTCTCCCCTCGTCCGTTTCAAGAATGGTTCCTAGTATCATACAGCCCTTTGTTGACATTCCTATTGCTGAGCTTGGTTTCGAGAAGTTTTCTCTTCCGTCTGAGATACTTTTTTTCATCTCCTCTTAATTGATGGTGTCTGCTTTCACTATTCTTAAGTACTTGTTAGTTTCCTTTTCTTTAAGAGTTTTGATTCTTTCTTGATTCGGCAGTTTTATTCCTTCCATTATGTGTCTTTTTCCGCTTCTCATTATGAGCATGGAACATTTTTTCTGACTGTATATTCTCCTTGTTTGTATTAGAATCTCCAATTCTTTTTCACCTTTCGGAAACTGCTTGATGTCGTCCATGTACATTAGGTAGTTGATTTTTTCTTGCGAGTAAATAATTTTTTAGCATCGACGCCCGGAAGAATGGTACTGATTTTGAACTGGGTACACAACGAACATGAATTCTGAGTACTTCAAAAGCATCTTGGAACCTTTGTAGATATGGATTTATATAAGTGACCATTTACAGTAAGCTACTTCGTTTAATCTTGAGTTGATTTAAACCCATATTCAGTGTTGAAAATTTATTAGATTTATCTTTATAAAGGAGTCGCGTCTGTTTTGTACGCGTCGGCTTATAAATCAGAAATGTCATTCTGCATTAAAATCACGAATACTCTTTTATATGTTTGTAATAAAGAAAAGTACAAATTTAGTTTTTGATTTTTACAGATTGAATGATATAATTCAATGATTAAAAATCAATCTATTTATTGAACTCTTCAAAGTTCTTCATAAGTATGTACAAAAGAGGGAATTTTTTAGATCTTCTCAAGACCTGTCATGTTTAAATATCTCACGGGTACCAAAGCCGAAATCTTTTTGAAAACTAAAAAAAACAAGGAGTACGTTTATTAAGATACTATTTTAGATGTAAACAAACAAAAAAAAATACATTGTAATAGAAAAAAATTACAATTTTAATTCTTAGCTTTTTTTATTGTACTAACCCAAAATATAAAATTTTTAGAGAGTAAAAAAAAAAAATGACCAAAATTAAACGAAAGGACTGTTTATCGATAACTCAAAAACTGATTTTTCGAAATAAATATTTTTCATATTTCTTTGAACAAAATATATCAATTTTTAATCAACGAAACTCAAAAACTTTCTTTTAAAAAGAAATAAATTATTTACAGAATGCCTTCCATTTGAATTAATACGCGAATTTTCCCATCTAAAATAAGGACAGATTTTTAATCATTAGCTTCTTTTTATTGCTTCATTTTTCGAGGATAAAAAAGAAAATGAATTAGACGAGAACGTTTTTATCACCGTAACTCAACAGGCAATTAAAATCTGAATTTAACTTTTAGTTATACTTAAAAAAAGTAAAATTAAAGTAATGATTCAAACCACTCACGAATATAGGGTTTCTTTTTTAAAAACAATATTTTAAAAGTAAAAAAAATTTTTTAAATTAAAGAATATTGTAATAGATTAATTAATAGATTCTTTTATCGTTTAATTTTTAGAATGTAAATAAGAATTTGAATTAAACCTATGCTGAGTTTTTTAAAATTATTCACTAACAAATTGTTCTGTGACTAATTATTAATTGTAAAAATTTTTTTAAATTTTTGGATAACACCAAAAGAAAACATAAAAATGTTTTAAATCTTTCACCAATATAGGGTTACATATTTGTAGAAATTATTCTAAATGTAAACAAAAAAAAAAAAAGAATAAATAAACAATTTATTCGATAAAAGAATACTTTTCGTTTGAATTAATAGGTGAAACGTTTCAACAACGAATAAAGACACATTTTTAATTCTAAGAAACTCCTCTCTTCCACCTTCTACCTCATTCACAGGTGGTCATTAAAAAAACTTTTAGTCCTGACATGGACCGGGGACTTCGGCTGGCACACACACACACACACACACACACACACACACACACACATATATATATATATATATATATATATATATATATATATATATATATATCCTAAAATAAATTGTTATATCACCTCATGGTTTCATATATTCGAAAAAAAAAATTATCTTCAGATGGTACATGTCACATGTTTCCTGTAAAAGTTGTCTTTTTTCAAATGTATGTTTCATCTGAAAATTATAATTTTTTTAAATACATGAAGCTGTTAATTATGAAGCCGATATGAGAAGCTGAGATAACAGTTTCTTTTAGATTTCTTGATTAAAAAAACGTGTTTAAAACGATTTGTTCATATATATATATATATATATATATATATATATATATATATATATATATATATATATATATATATATATATATATATATATATATATATATATATATATATATATATATATATATATATATGACCGGCCCATTGCCATGATGGTTAATCAGTTTGTAAATGGTCAGGAAGACCGGAGTTGAGTACCAGGTCGAGTTATACTAAAGATTTTAAAAAAATGGTGCTTGATGTCTTTTTGCTTAACACTAAGCATTATAAGTTACGGATCAAGGGTAAATGGAACAATCCAGCGAAAAGAGTGGCAGCCTCCCCTACACCTCGGTGTAGTAGATATTGAAAAAAGAGCCTTCAGGTTGCTTTCCGGTTGCCTCCAGCTACGGTTGGCCAACTTAATATATATATATATATATATATATATATATATATATATATATATATATATATATATATATATATGAATGTGTGTGTGCGTGTGTGCTTATTTATGAATATCTGTTGATGTGGGTGGTCATGAGTACATGTACCATTCTCCCACCATCTATAAACCTTTTGTTTCTTGTTTATACTTATATTTATTTTTATTTCTTATCTGCCTGTCCGCTTTTACTACGACTAAGTTTTACTCTTTAAAGGATTATATAGGTCTCGTTTTCTTTTTGTTTTAATTAAGACTGTATTCATTAGAATTTCTTAATCGCTAGCAGTATCTGCTGTTCCTTGGTCGTGACACCCATCTAAGTACTGAACAGGTTCATCTCAACTTAACTTAAAATCGTGACTTGAATTTGAATGTAAAAGCCTTATTCCTTATTTTTACTCTGTGTTGATTAACAAGAAGAAAAGGAGAGAATCCCCGTGTTGTAGTGGCTAAAGTACAGGACTGCAAAATCAAAATAAGCGATTTCAAACTCCAGTCGCGCTATTACATTCACATTCGGGCTAATACCTTTGGGAAAGGTATGAACCCCCCCTTATTCCCACCCACAGCTATAATTAAATAGTGCCAATATTATTATTCAACAATTATGGCTTTGGCATAAGATAACCCACGGAAATTGATATGCCATTAAAGAAAGAACCTAAAAGCAACAAGAAAAGATCTTGTTTTGTGGATTTTGTTCTTCTCGGGGACCACAGAGCGAAAAAAAAAAAAAAAAAAAAAGATTGACAAATATTTGGATCTTGCCGGAGAGCTGGTAAAACTGTGAAATATGAAGGTGGCGGTAATGCTAATTGTTGCTAGAGCCATTTGAATGTTCTCCAAAAGCCTGGAAAAGAAACTGAGAGAACTGGAGATCAGAAAAAGAATCGAGACCATCCAGACAATAACACTTAAAATATGCTTGATTACCGACAAGAATCCTGAAGACCTGAGGGGACTTGCACTCATTCAGACTTCAGTGAAAGACCGTCAGTTAAAACTAGTGTGAAAATTCGCAAAGACTCAAATAATAATGATAATAATGATAATAAATAGATAAGATGCAACAAAATAGCAAATGTAGGTTATGTGGTGATAGAGATGAAACGATCAATCACATAATTAGCGTATGCAAGGTAAGGGGAAAGTGATCCACTGGGAATTATGCAAGAAGTGTAAATTTTACCATACAAACCAATGGTATATGCATATTTCAGTATACGTCCAGGAGAATGATACACACAGACTTCTCTGGGATTTTGAGATACAAATGGATCACCTAATCTCGAGCAGACGAACAGACCTAGTGATAGTAAACAAAAAAAGAGAACCTGTTGAATATTAGACTTTGCCGTTCCAGGTGACCACAGGGCAAAACTAAAACAAAGCGAAAAGAGAAATAAGTACCTAGAACTTGCTAGAGAACTGACTTTTTTAAAATGATGCCGAGTATCTTACAAAGGGGACTACCCTGGCGTTATTTCTTTTGATGAGATTTCTGCTACAGATCTTGGTTTTGAGAAGCTTTTTCTTATTTCTGACGTACTCTTATTTTTTTCTTTCATATCCAGTTGTTTGATTGTGTTTACTTTCAATATTCCCCAGTACTTGTAAGTTTCCATTTTCTCGTTCTAATACTTTTATGATTTGTAGTTCTATTCCTTCCGTTGCTTCTCTTTTTCCACTTTTCAAAATGAGCATGGCACATTTTTCTATGCCAAATTCCCGGCTGTACATTCTTATTGTTGCATATTGACCTTTGCTAGAGCCGTCAATCAAGGATTTCTAGGACAGAATGTTCCAGCTGTGTAAACTGGAAGACAGTGATGTATGAGTGTAAGCAGCTTACGTGGGTTGACAGCGGGAACCAAGTAATGTGGCTTGACAACCGGAATCCGAAGGGATTATGAAATTATATATACACAGGAATCCACAGAGTCATGGACAGTCACGCAGTCACGGTCAGTCACGGCCAGTGAGTGCCCAGAGGGGGCAATGGCCGACAGCAGACCCCGGTTGAGAACCTCGTCAAGGAAGCAAAGACGTAAGGCTTTGAATATGGAAGCACAACGAGGTTTAAGAAAAGGTCAATAAAGCAGTCCTCCGCCAATCTGTGTCCAAGTCTTTCGTCCCCTTGTCTCTGTCTCTCTTTCACAGAAATTTTGACCCTTTCGAGTCATAAAGATGAATGACATATACCTTATGCCTCTTCATTATATGGCTATATAACAAGTGGTGAAACCGAGTTTCCCTGAAATATGCCTCTTTGGATTATTTTACCTCTGCTAAGGTTTTTCCTCCTGCTGTCGATTCCATCCTCCAGTTTTCCATGGCATTTAGAATGAAGTTCATGATTTGGTTGGATATTTTTTACATTTAAAGACACTCTAAAGACAATGGTCAACGATTGGCTAGGTTTCTTTGCTTAATCGAATATCAACCTTTGTAGGTTATTTAATGCCAAAGCTATTCTCCTAGAAGTAGTGGTACTATTTAACCCATAGCCGGGAGGATAAGGGGGTTCATACCTTTCCCAAGGGTATTTGCCCAAAAGTGAACGTAATAGTGCGACTGGAGTTCGAACTCGCTTACTACGATTCCACAGTCCATCGCTTTAACCATTACACCACGAGGACACCCCCGCAATGGTCAATGAGTTTAATTTCTGACAATTCAATTTAACATAAATCATTTGTTTGTACTCAGTTGAAATATCAGTTCTATTTGACCCATAGATAAGACCCAATCAGGTCCTACCACTCCAGGTCAGAGTGAACCTGGGAGTAATAGCAATGAAGGGATACTGCACATTACCCGAAGCTCCATGACTGGAGCCTCGCCATCAGATTGTTTAGTGTCATATCTAGGGCACTCGTTTATGGAAAGGGGTCTTATACCCCCGCAGAGATGTAGTCAGTGTATTCCCAGCCGACTGGGCTGACAGCCTAATGGTTCCATATATTGCTATATAATACCAATGATTCAATTTCTCTACACAGTTAAAAGGATTTCAAGTAATGCTATTCAACACTAATAATTCAATTCAATATTACTCGTTCTTTTTCACACAGTTAAATGCTTGCAAGTATCGCTATGTAATATTAACAATTCAATTTAACATCAGTCATTTGTTTGCACACAGTTTAAATATCAAACAGTTCTATTTGAACATAGATTGATCCCTCCAGTCAGAGTAGACCTGGGAGTAAAGACAATGAAGGAGTACTTTATATTTTCCAAAGCCCCGGGACTGGAGCCTCCCCATCAGATTGTTTAGTATCATATTCTGGACATTGGTTGGAGAGGGGTTCTTACCCTCTTACAGAGATGCAGTCACTGTATTCTACCAAAGGCCGCTATTATTTGGTAAAAAAATAATAATATTGATATAAGGAAATAAGATTCTTACGGTATTCGCGAAGTCGATCAACAACTTTAAACAGATTGAGTTTTGTAGGTTCTGGCCGCTCCTTCTCTTTTTTCGGTAAGCGTTCTTTAGGGTTGTTATCCTGGAAAAATAAATAAAAGTTAAACATGTTATTTAGTATGAATCAATCCATTCAATTATATATTTTTTGTTATCATTTATAAACAACACACTCCCTCCCCCCTAATCTGAACACACCTTGAATCGTTCTTTTTTTTTATTGGTATGTCCGTCCTCGTTGTATTATTTTATGTCGAATTTTTTTTTTTAATCCTTATAAGTAAAAAAAAATTATATATATTTGTATTTTTGAGTAAATGCCGATTTCTTTTAGATACGATATTAAGTTATCATCGTTGATGTTTTCAAACAGTTTCTTTATGTTTGAAATATTTCTTCCTATCAGCAGAAAGTGGATGCATTTAGCATATATTTCACTGTCATGTATAGCATGTCAGCTGATCTTTGCCTTTGAGCAAATATCGACTGGATGTGGAAAGTGTGACCTATGCTTAATCTGGATAGTATCACTTCTTCCTTTCTATTTTGTTTCCGGAACTACATTCCCATTTACTTAGAACTACATTCCCAGTCACCAAAGATTGATTTGATTTTGTATAGTTTATTGTTTGTGTAACCGTTCCAATAATTCCGCCATTTTTCTTTAATGTATTTCTTTATGGTTCTTTTTAAGTCTTTATTCGTTTTGTTTTGATGTTGTGACGTTATACCGCGGATTGGCAATATATCACCTTAAGACTATATGCTGCCTTCTAAACCAGGGCTTCATTCATTCATTCATTTGTAAAGAATTATAGCTTCAAATAACTATTATTAATTCGAGTAATTTTCACAATTATATAGTTTAAAGTAACTTCTTATTTGATAATAACAATTTGCTAACAATAATATATTTCCAATCACCTATTCTTAGACAAATAACTTACAACGAAGGTTGATATACCATAAAACAAAGAAAGTAAAACCTAATTATTTCGGTGTGTCCGCGTGGTGTAATTGTTAAAGTGCAGGAGTGCAGGATTATAATAAGCGAGTTCGAACCTCAGTCGCGCTGTTACATTTACTTTCGGACAAATACCAGCTATAGGTTAAATAGTACCACTACTGTTCTTCTAGAAGGATGGCTTTGGCACTAAATAACCCGCGAAGGTTAATATGCCATTAAAGAAAGAAACCAAACCTATCAAAGTCAGATAGGGATGTAGAATACACTGACTGTATCGCTGCAGAAGGGTAAGACCTTCCCAATTCCGAGTGTCTTGAATATGGCACTTAACTGCATCAGATAGTAAGGCTCGAGGGAATGTGGGGAATGTGGCGTACCTCTTCGGTACCATTACTCCCAAGTCCACTATGATCCGAAATGGTAGTACATGTTACAGTCTCATTTATGGGTCAAACAGAAATATTCAATGATTTACCATTTAATTTTTAAGGTTTTTTATAACCTTCAAATCAGTTCATTAAAACAAACAAGATATATCATCATCATCCAGTCGCTCAGCAAGAACAGATTTCCCTGACTCTCTCTCTCTCTCTCTCTCTCTCTCTCTCTCTATCTCTCTCTCTCTCTCCATTCGTTCCTATCATCCATCGATTCCGGCAGGTCCTCCAGACTACATCCTGTGTCCGCACATAGCTGTAGGTACACACTGGCACGTCCATGTGAAGGGGTCCATAAGAGAACTTCAAATGATTTCGTCCTTGCTTCTCCAGTAGGGTCCTACATGTCTTGTTCGTCTTATTCGGATGGGAGGCAAGTGACTGTACAGCTGTTGTTTCGTGGGATGTTGCTTCCAAGATTTGTTCTGTATAGCTTCTTGTGCAGTCGTCGTTTAGCTTTTTCTCTATATGTATTGTCAGCGTCTATGTAGTGCATCTGTACAGTCGTATTGATGGAACCACTGCTTGGAAGAAATTCCGTTTTAATTCATTTAATAGATTTTTTAAACTTTTAATCTCTCCGGTATGTTTTGACTATAACTCGCTTGGACAAATTAAAAGTGTGACTAGCTAACGAAAGTTCACACAGTTCATTGGAGTGTGAGATTTTCAGTCACTGTTTAACAATTGTCGCCGAAAACTCAAAACTACAATTTTTTTTATGGGTCAAACAGAAATATGAAAAACTCTTTGATCACTGTTGCATGTTATGCTACGAAAAAAATCTTTATTGACTTGTTCAAATCACTTAACCTACCTCAAGATGATTGAGCTTCGTGCAAAGAAAACAAGTAATTCATACAGTGGGTCAAACGGTGTTAAACAGTGCTGAAACTTTCGGTTTGAAGGCAGACAATAAATAAAAATGATAGTCGCGGGTAGAGAACTGGACGACTGATCCTAAAAGGAAACGTAAATATGAGGTGGAAGTACTGGAATATAGATAAGACTAGTTCCCAAGTTCTGCATCTTATTAAAAAATATAATACATACAGAGAGAGAGGGGAGAGAGAGAGAGAGAGAGAGAGGTTATCCCATAATTATTCGTGTATAACAGACATCCATATATAGCACCCATCACTAAATTTGGACGACGAAATTCTGGAAAAAAATTCACGTGTATAATACGCACTGACTTTTTAGAATTTGTTGCAGCTAAACTTAACCTAAATTTAGTATTAGTTCAACTTCTTATCGGTTCGTACGGGCGAAAAATTAGAATTGTACATTACATCATAAAACACAAAATCTATATTATTAGAGCAAACTCATGTTCACACTAAAATGCAACAAGGTTGCGGTGAAAATAAGCCTACACACAGATTTCAGTGGATATTTCTCTGTAATGGCGTAAAACACATTAGTTTAGATTATAGTTTCGATATAATTCACTTACTTTTGGATATTTCTCTGTAACCCCGTAAAACACATTAGATTAAAGTTTAGATATAATTAATTACTTTTGGATATTTCTCTGTAATGGCGTAAAACACATTAAAAAAGATTGATAATACATTCGCGTGAGTTATACGCATGAACTAATGAATTGAAAAATTTGGAAAAATAGTGTATCAAATACAGAAATAATTGTGGTAAATGGAATATGGAATCATATAATAACAGCTAAACTAAGAAATACCAGATAATATTGAAAATGGCTTAGCGAGAGAAGATTCAGATCTCTTCGAGCGGGATTTTTCGTTAATAATCACTTCGTTTTAATTCTATTTATTAAAAATTTAATAGATAAGAATTAAAATTTCATTAATTGTATTTTAATTTTACTTTTTTATTATTTTCCTTTCTTTTTTAAGTCTATATTTTTATTCTTCTTATTCAATAAATATGGGATAAGAACTGTAATATACATAAGACTAATAGCCGAGCATCTTATCCTAAAATAACACCACACACAAACACACAAAGAAAATCCATTCATTGCTTATAGGGCCACAAGACGACCTGTAAATTCATGGGGTTCCCGTGGTAACAGTAGTCCATAATGATACTGATGTATCTGTTCATGAAGGACTGAAGGATTCTTATATGTTCGTTATGTAGAGAATTTGGATCATCAAAAATTGACGTTTGGTGCGAACAAATAAAATTATCATTCAGTTGCAAATTTAACTGGAAATTGCTTAATTTTAAGTTAGATCATTTAAGGTGTATTGCTTTTATGATAATATTAATAAATAAACAAAAAAAACTTGTGATACGTCGTTGTTTTTTGGAACCGAGTTCAAAACACAGCTGGGACAGCATGTCTTGTTTTGCCCAACATTTTAGTTATAAAAAATAGCAAAACTGTTGGATACATTCTAAAGGCAGTCCATCTTCGATGTCCGACAATGGCTCAGATCAGAAATCGTCAGGGATACTGAGAAAGACAAAATTAAGAGTGAAAGAAAGAAATAAAAAAGAAAGAAAGAAAGAGTGAAAGAAGGAAAGATAGATCACTTCATATTGCATAAATTATTTCATTATATCAAGTGAGCCCAAGCATATAACACATTTGGAGACGCTTGTTGTGTAAAGGTTATCGTCGTTGGAAATCGACATGGCGACCTGAGTTCAAATCTTGGTCAAGGCTGTTTGCTTTTAACATAGTGCTTATACTCTTGGGAACGGTATGAATCCAACAATTTTCCTTCCAGTTTTGAGTAAATAGTAAGGCAGACTAGGCTCTTTAAACATGATATGGCAATCAGTCTAGAAAAAGGTAAACTCTAAATTCAAACCAGTAAAACTTAAAAATTGACTTTGTGTCACGTCTTGCTTGTTGTGGGGTTAGGGTAAATATATGAACATACATTTTTTATATCATTGGAATATATATATACATTTTCATTGTATCATTTAGATGCTGAAACGTAGCGATATTGCTAATATTAAAACTATAAGAATCTTTTATGGAACTTTTGAAATAAAGTTTACTTTTTTCTTT
Source organism: Sepioteuthis lessoniana (assembly GCA_963585895.1). Lineage (NCBI taxonomy): Eukaryota > Metazoa > Mollusca > Cephalopoda > Myopsida > Loliginidae > Sepioteuthis > Sepioteuthis lessoniana. The sequence goes on from CAUZXS010002007.1 coordinate 125,006, forward strand.
ATCTAAGTTTGTGCTTGACCCAAGAAGACTTATTCATGGATGATCTACCAAACCCCTCCACCACGATGTAGCGTACCCAGTCGGCTGGGGCTGTAGAATACACCGACTGTTTCTCTGCAGAGGAGTAAAACCGCCCACAACGAGTGTCCTATATATGATACTAAACAATCTGTTGGTGAGGTTCCAGTAATGCCAGGGCTTTGGGGAATACGGAGCACTCCTTCATTGCCATTGCTCCTAGGTCCACTCCGGCCTGGCGTGGTAGCACCTGATAGGGCCCTATCTATGGGTTAAATAGAACTAATGGCATACTTATGCTAAACTGAATTGTTTGACTAAACTGAATAACTCGAAAGAGAAATGTTTTTGACAATTAAACCGTACTTACATTTAAACTGCGTGCTTATGCTGAACTGAATTATTTGAAATGGAACTGTTTTCTTTTTACATTGAAACTCTACTTACACTAAAATGATTTGTTTGATATAGAACTATTTTGACATTTAACTGTGTGTAAACAAAATCTGTACTTATACTAAACTGAATTAGCTGAATTAGAACTGCTTGACTAAACTGAATAGCTTGAAATAGAAATGTTTTTCACTATTAAACTGTACTTACAATTAAACTGCGTGCTTATGCTGAACTGAATTATTTGAAATGGATCTGTTTTTTTGACATTGAAAATGCACTTAAACAAAATTGGATTGTTTATATAGAACTATTTTGACATTTAACTGTGTGTAAACAAAATACGTACCTACGCTAAACGAAATTAGCTGAATTAGAAATGTTTTTTTTAAATCAACCTTGTACTCATGCTAAACTGAATTGTTTAAAATAGAATTGATTATTTACATAAAAATAGATTTGGCGTTAAATAACCTACAAGGGTTGATATGCCATATAACCCAACCAACCAACCATGATGTAGCACAAGGTCAATTTTTAGCGGATTACTGCTGGTTTAAACTCACCCTTTTCCTTCTCTTTGACGAGTTGTCTACCCAAGGCTAGCGACCCCAGCGATGGAGAGCTCTGAATTCAAACTAGGTTGACTGGTAGGAGTCCTCGTTGTGTCATGAAATCGTAGTAAACGAGTTCGAATTCTAGTTGCGTTATTGCGTCCATTTTAGGAAAGATATGAGCCCCCTTATCCTCTCAGTTATGGGTTAAAGAGTACCACTTCTGGTTTTCTACAAGTATGACTTTAGTATTAAATAACCCATAAAGGTTGGTATGCCATTAAACAAAGAAACTAATAAAAAGGTTTACTCTGTTTAGGACACATTCTGCCCAAGGTGGATGGGTGGGTTATATATATATATATATATATATATATATATATATATATATATATATATATATATATAATAAGATGGTCCACGAAGAGATTTGTATTTTTTGAAAAATAAATAAATTCAAAAAATACAAACCTCTTCGTGAACCATCTTATTTCAAATATATCCTTATTCCTTCTTTGGACCAACAACAACCATCTTTAAATATATATATATATATATATATATATATATATATATATATATATTGGATTTCAAATCTCATAAATAAGGAAGACCATTTATTGTTTTTTTCTTTGAAAGGATAAACTAGTATTTGAACAAATATAACTCCGAGAAACGATCAGCTTTTTCTTCTTTTTTTCTTTTTTTGACAGGGTATTGGTCTCTCCAGTAATCTTATCCAAAATCTTTGGTTGTATTGCTGATGGATATCATTTATAAATCATTCATTGTGTGAGAGTTAAAGAAACGTGAGACCGGTGATTATCTCAGATTGTGACCCGGCGAACAATTTGCGTTGAGTGCTTTTGTCGATTATTTGGGTTAACGACAACAATTGTGGATAGCGATTGCCGAAGCATAAAAACATTTTGAAGACGAAGCTGCTGCTGCTGATGCTGCTCTTGTTTGTTCGTTTGTTTATTTGTAGCACGTACCTTTTCAATCTCTCTCTCTCTCTCTCTCTCTCTCTCTCTCTCTCTCTCTCTCTCTCTCTCTCTCTCTCTCTCTCTCATTGGAGCCATATTGGAAATATTCAGTGGTGTAAATAAGCCGGGCATTTTGGGAGGAGGGAATGCTGTAGTTCTAATCAAAGGTTTCCGTTCCTCCTTTTGAACGGCTGAACTTTGCGGAAAATATGGGACGACTTTAAAACTCTTTTCCCCAACTTTTGTTGTGTTCTGTCCGTAGGGCATAGAATATGCCGACAGTATCTTTTGCTGTGGATTGACCTTTCTTTAAACAAAAAAAAGGATGCTCTGAACTGCATTCGATCGTGCAACTGCCAGATCTGGAGCTTTCGTTGCCATCATTTCCAGGACATATCTTGCATAGAGTGGTAGTACCTGTTAGGGTCTCATATATTGACTCGGGCTATTGGCCTAATGAGCTGATTGTTCGCCAATAATCCGGGAGACCGGGGTTCAATCCCAGGTCGAGTCATACCAAAGACTCAAAAAATGGTACTTGATGCCGCCTTGCTTGGCATTCAGCACTTTAAGGTGAGGATCAAGGATAAAATAGAGTAATCTAGGGAAGGGAGTAGCACCCTCCCCTACATCTCGGTGTAGTAGCTATTGAAAAGGGAGCCTTGGGGTCATCCTCGACTAAGGTCACCAACTTTACTTTATATTGGTCAAATAGATCTGTTTGAGATAATAAATCTTTTATCCGTTTAAAATAATTGAATTAAAGATACAATTTTTTGTATCGCATATAAATTGAGATTATAATTAGACAAGAATACATGAAACCATATAACAGTGTGCAAATGATTTGGATTAGAAATAGTTACCTGAACCTATAATTGCTTACAAAGGATTATTAGTAACAAGAAATCATATAATTGCTGGCAGATTATTGGTGTTAGAAAGGAATACTTTATGTCATATGGCTGTACGAAATCACAAGACTTCTCAGCTCAACTGGTAGAACAGCTGAAGTATCTAACCAATTTTCTTATATATATATATATATTTGTGTGTGTGTGTGTGTGTGTGTGTGTGTGTGTGTGTGTGTGTGTGTGTGTGTGTGTGTGTGTGTGTTACCTATGCTTGTATTTGTTTGTATGCATATGTGTATGTGTGTGTATATGTTTGGAAAAGGAGGGAATAATTTTTTATTTTCTATTTTTTGGAATATATATGTACATATATATATATATATATATATAATCATATATACACACACACACACACACATACGTGTGTGTGTGTGTGCGTGTGCGCGCGTGCGTGTGTGTGTGTGTGTGTGTGTGTGTGTGTGTGTGTGTGTGTGTGTGTAAACAGGGTTCATTCAATATATAAGGGGAATTTTCTTGAAAATAGCAAAATACATTTTTTTCCAGAATTTTTTTCGAAAATTCTATACTCTGCATTGCTTGAAATTAGTTAACAGCAAAAAAAAAAGTTAATCTCACGGAAATGTTTCTTTTGAAGCAGTTCCTACGATGCCTCATATTCGTCAACTCGTGCCAAATCTAACATCCGTTTAGCCCTTTAAAGATTTTTATTTCAAGAGATGTAAATGTTGTTTAAAAAACATAAGACCTCATATAGAATATTGTTAATCAGGCTTGGACTCCAGTGTTGGAGAGTAATATTAGAGGGCATGCAAAGAAGAGAGAGAGAAATGATAATAAATATAAAAACTAGGATTTACTACAAAGAAGAATGAGGGAGAGGGATCTAATTGAAACTTTTTTTTTAAATTAATGGAATTCCTAATTATGGTTGACATTTTTTTCAATATTTCTCATCGAACTGGAAATTTTCCGTCAAGACAGATTTCAAAACTAAGTCAATTAGAATTTTTTTCAAATAGAGTAATAAATTTTGCTTTATCAGATCAAAAAGATCAATAGAGTAAAAAAAAAAAAAATGAAATTGGATATTTTCAGAAAAAAAAATTTAAGAAAAAGATTTTAGGAAAGCATTTTAGGGAACTACCAGATGAATTACTCAACAGAATTTGATTTGTATATGAATATTTCATTGAGAGAATATATGTTCTGTACAAATATGTTCAATTCAGATCGCTAGAAGTGGAGATACCCTTGGAGACATAAATAAATAAATTGATAAATTAGCGACAATGAGCTTACTCACTGCAGTAAGCAGAGTAAACACCAATCAGAGGTCTGTACACAAAACTAAAAGTTTAGATAATAACAAAAAGAGATCATGATGAAAGATAATTCATAAAGAAATTTACATCATACTCTATGTATGGAAAATACAAAGCGGGAATTTTGAGAAATGCAAAATTAAGAATAATTGACCGGAATGATTTCAGTAATAATATATTAATGTTGAAATAGGTTTTTAATCTCTGACTACACTGAGGCTAGTTTAAAAGTGAGCGAGAAAGAACCGCACAACTTGTATTTATTCTATTATGCTACGTATTGCGCCATTAAAAAAACCTATCTTGGTAAAACCTGAGAAGATAGCTCTGTATCAGATCGATAAATTTGGCAAGTTTTATTGTTTTTCACTTGTGTTGGGCTATTAAAGAATCTACTGAAATAAAATTTGGTTTGAAGATAGTCCTCTATTAAGTTCACTAATTGTTCAAGTCTCATTGTTTTTCCTGGTAGCACACATGGCGTAACGGTTATAGGCGTTTGGTTGAAAGTGTTTTTATGTGTAATCATCTCGAGGTTGCAAATTTAATCTTGACAACAAGTAAAAATGACAAGAAATACTTACTTTATGCTTGTACCCAGTTATGGTTAACGGAATTAGAACACTCTACCCCATCCCAACCCCGTGTGGATTGAATCAAAGGTTCAGTTCGAAGTTCTGTGTAGGTTCCCGAGTTCGATATGAAACACCTGAAGAAGGTCGAAGGACGCATCGGCCGAACGTTGTGAATTGAAGATGGTAGTCCAAATACAGTAAATGATAAAAATGATCAAGCTTAATCTCAGAACTTTAGACAATTAATTTCCCCCTTTGTTGGTCTATTAAAGAACTTATCTAAGTGAAATTTTCTGAGAAGATTGTCCTTTATTCATCATCATCATGTCCTACCGCTAGCACGGATATCCCTGACCCTCTCTCGCCACTTCTCCCTATTATTCATCGCCTCTGGCAGGTCTTCAGGGCTACATCCTGTATCCTCACATAGCTGCTGTATGTATGTTCGAGCAGGTCGTCCTGCTTTTGCTTGGCCATATGCGGGGGTCCATTGGAGTACATCACTTATGAGTTCGTCCTTGCTTCTCCAGCAGTGTCCTGCATGTTTGGTTCGTCTAGCTTGGATAGTTTTCGTGATGGAAGGCAGGTGCCCGTATAGTTGGTGCCCTGTGGGGTGTTGCCGCCAGGACTTGTTCAATATTGCTCGCAGCATTCTTGAGTAATTGCCGTCTAGCTTTTTCTCCAGCTGTTTAGTTAGCATCCAAGTAGTGCATCCATATAGCAGTATCGACACAACCGCTGCCTGGAAGAAACTGTGTTTCATTTTATCGGTCAGGTCTGACTTCCATATGATCGAAAGCCTATCGATAGCTGCCCATGCCTTCATTAGCCGTGTGTCGATGTCTTTTTCGGTTGATGAGATGCTGCTTCCTAGGTAGGTGAATTAGATCAACAAATTATGCAAGTTTCCTTGCTCTACACCAAGTGAGAAGTGTTTAAGAAAAATTAAGTTGTTTTTGAACACAGTGAAAAATTTGAGTCACTACAAGATTATTTTCTTCATTTCGAAATGAAAGTTTTCTTTGTTTTCTACGTATTTGAATCTCAAGTCTTCAGTTATGTGCCTAAACCATTTATCTATAACTTCAAGTGAGATAAAGATTATTTGAAAGGATCAGTGTGAAATGAAAAGAAAAGAAAATGTCAAACGTATTATTCTTCTATGTTGGAAAAGTTGATAAGATTGACCTAAAACTCCACAGGAAGTGAACAGAAATATAAATATTAGGTCTTAACAATTGTTAAACGAATCGATCTTTTGTTTTTATTAGTAATTTCAGCCTGGTGCCTCGGGTGATGTAACGGTTAGCAAGCTAGATTAGCAAACCTTCACGAGTGTGTTCGAGTCTCATTGGGTGCCCCATTAATACGGTCTTGTGCCGTATCTAAGCAAAAAGTTTAGTAAACTACAACTACTAATTTCAGCTTTTTATTTGATACAACGAGATGATTTTAGGTGTCTTGGAAGTTGCCAGAAGGAAATCGTACGATAGATAAATCATCATCATCATCATCATATCGTGCCGCCAGCACGGATATCCCTGACCCTCTCTCGCCACTTCTCCCTATCGTTCATCGCCTCTGGTAGGTCTTCAGGGCTACATCCTGTATCCTCACATAGCTGCTGTATGTATGTTCGGGCTGGTCGTCCAGCTTTTGCTCGGCTATATGTGGAGGTCCATAGGAGTACTTATGAGCTCGTCCCTGCTTCTCCAGAAGTGTCCTGCGTGTCTGGTTCGTCTAGCTTGGATAGTTTTCGTGATAGGTGTTAAGTGGCCGTATAGTTGGTGTTTTGTGGGGCGTTGCCTCCAGGACTTGTTCAATATTGCTCGCAGCATTCTTGTGTAATTGCCGTCTAGCTTTTTCTCCAGCCGTTTTGTTAGCGTCCAAGTAGTGCATCCATATAGCAGTATCGACACGACCGCGTCTTGGAAGAAACTGTGTTTCCTTTTATCGATCAGGTCTGACTTCCATATAATCGATCAGATTCGAGACACTACAGGAGAAGACAGATAAAGGTACCCCAAATGACGAATATGAGAATTTTGTCAACGCGCATCTCGAGGCAGCAGCGGATTGTATTCCAACAAAACCTAAAACTGAATATAGAGTCCAATGGGAAATGTTAGCGGTTAGGGAAAAACGTGCAGACGCGAAATCTGCCTCCAAAAGCTAAAGGAAGAATCCAACAAACGCAAATGCCCTAAAACTAAAAAAGGCACAGAATGAATTAGCAAGCATATATCTAAAAGAACAGACAGAATACGTACAAAATCAGATAGATAAGATTAGAGACTCAGAAGAAGATAGACAACCTAGGATAGACTGGTAAACGATAAACGAAGTGAGTAGAAGGAAGAGCACAGCCAAAGCTAAATTGAAAGCTACAAACCTACAAGAAAGAATAAAACTGTGGAAACATCATTTCGAAAATCTACTTGGAAACCCACCGAAAGTTACACATGAACCAATCTCCAGAATTATTTGTAAGCAATTGGATATTAAACCAGGACCGTTCACTCAAGAAGAACTCGACTCGGTTCTTAGAAAAATTAAAAATAGGAAAGCCGCAGGGCTTGACGAGATTCCCTCAGAAGTATGGAAGACTAGACAATTCGATGACATACTTCTCCAACAATGCAAGGCAGGCTATAATCAAAATCCGATAGACAGATGGATGAAGGGATGCATTTTCCCCTTCCCTAAAAAGGGTGACCTCGAATTAGCCAAGAACTACCGAGGTATAACACTTACATCCATAGCAGCCAAAAT